>CAUYON010047729.1:0-13614 GCA_963573935.1 Arctocebus calabarensis
CCTTTTGGAAAGATATTTGGAGAATACTTAGAGATCTAAAAATAGATCTGCCATTCGATCCTATAATTCCTTTATTGGGTATATATCCTGAAGACCAAAAATCACATCATAATAAAGATATTTGTACCAGAATGTCTATTGCAGCCCAATTCATAATTGCTAAGTTGTGGAAGAAGCCCAAATGCCCATCGACCCACGAATGGATTAATAAATTGTGGTACTTGTATACCATGGAATGCTATGTAGCCTTAAAGAAAGATGGAGACTTTACCTCTTTTGTGTTTACATGGATGGAGCTGGAACATATTCTTCTTAGCAAAGTATCTCAATAATGGAAGAAAAAGTATCCAATGTACCTAGTCCTAATATGAAGCTAATTTATAGCTTTCATATGAAGGCTAGAACCCAATTATAGCACAAGAATACAGGGAAAAGGGAAAGGGAGGGGAGAGGAAGGGGGAGGATAGGTGGAGGGAGGGCAATTAGTGGGATCACACCTACGGTGCATCTTAGAAGGGTACTGGTGAAACTTATTAAATGTAGGGTATCGATGTCTTTGTATAGTGATCAAGAAAATGCCATGAAGGCTATCTGTAACAGTACGATCAAAATATTTCTGATTGTATATGAAGCACATTGTGCCCTATGACTGCACCAATGTACACAATTATGATTTAATAAAATTATTTAAAAAAAAAGATCAGTAAAAGCTGCAAACATCTTATCTTAAAAGATAAACATCTATCTCAAAAGATTTTTGGATAAAATATACAGAAAGGAAAAGTAATTTACTTTGGAGTAATCTTACCAAAAGCCAGCTCCTTGCATAGAATATTTCCCAGAAACACAGACTTGCAATTTGTCACAGGAAACAAGCTATAAGGTAAAAAAGAATAACCAATAAAAGGAAAACCCGGGCAACACCTGTGGGTTAGTGAGTACGGCTCCAGCCCCATATGCCAAGGGAGGATTCAAACCTGGCCCCAGCCAAACTGCAACAACAAAATAGCCACGTGTTGTGGCAGGCACCTGTAGTCCCAGCTACTCAGGAGTAGCTGAGGCAAGAGAATTGCCTAAACCCAGGAGTTGGAGGTTGCTGTGAGCTCTGTGATGCCACGGCATTCTACTGAGGGTGATAAAGTGAAACTCTGTCTCTACAAAGAAAAAAAAAGGATAAACCCATAACTCAAAAAAGAATAGAGAATTTATCTTATTTTTAAAAGGGGGAGGGATAGGGAATATAGTATATTATGGTCCATCAGAACAAATTTGGAAGGCAGCACCTGTGGCTCAGTGAGTAGGGCGCCAGCCCCATATACCAAGGGTGGAGAATTCAAACCCAACCCCAGCCAAACAACAACAACAACAACAAAAACATAGCCAGGCATTGTGGGGGCGCCTGTACTCCCAGTAACAAGAGAATTACCTAAGCCCAGGAGTTGGAGGTTGCTGTGAGCAGTGTGACGCCACGGCACTCTACGTAGGGCAATTAAGTGAGACTCTGTCTTTACAAAAAAAAAAAAAAAAAGTTGGAAAGGTTAGATACCAACAGACCATAAACAGTTTTAATAGAATATCCTCAAGATTGTGAAATAAAATGTTTCCTGTATGTACGAGGAAAAGGAAATTCATCTCAAAGTATAAGCTTGACCACAGGGGCCCTCTGTTGCTCAATAATGGACTTTCTTAGCTTTCCTCATCAGTGTCATCTTAAAATTTTCCATGTCTGGATCAGCCATAGGAATTAATTTTAAAAACAAAAATAATTTTTGAATCAATGGTTAAAACTGGATGCAGTAAATTCTGAATGACTTCGGAATTTCATTTTGATGTGAACTTACAATCCCAGCCATGACTCTTTTTAGCTTCCGAACAACCATAAACACAGGGGATTTTATCAATTGGCATCCCATGTAGGAAATAGAAACCACTTGAGGTATTATAAGCAGAAGGGTTTAATACAGGGAATCAAATTATTAAAAAATTCGTGATGAGCCCAAGAAACAATCTCTAAGGTAGGCCTTTAGGAGTAAATTCCTGATGTTTCAGAACTCACCCACCTTGGAACCTATACTTTGTGAATTATCAGAAACCTGGAGAATCAGGAAGTAGACTCAGATCACGAGCATACAACCTCAGCTGTGACCCTGAGAGCAAGAAGCCAGGGTTGGGCAGCTGTCACCATCCTCACAGCTGCCCCCGTGCACCTGCAAAGCTGGAGAACAAGTACCAGGTTAGTGGCACCAAAAATGCATCATCTCAAGACTCTACTTGCTAGAAGAAATGCCAAAAGCACATGACATTAAGACTTTGTTTTCATTTCCTTCCACCTTCCCGTTCTCACATGAAGGTACCTAATTGCTAGAGACTCATTTGTATATAGAATCATAACTGCGAGGGAATCTGAGAAACACAATTTGGGCTTTCCAGTCTCTCAGTAAAGGACCACACACCTGCACCAGTCTAGCACATACATCAGGGGAAGTAACTTCTAATTTTACTAAAAGAGGGGGCTGATAAATATGTTTGTAGTTTCGCAACCATACATTCATAAAAGCTGAAGGGAAACTTCTCTCTCAAGTCACTTGGGATAAAGATTTCATCCATCTCCAGATAGCTAAGGTATCACTCCATTTCGCCTTTTTCATTCCTATAGTCTTACCAGCTCAATCACAGCTAGGCCCAAATAGACACCAGGGCAACTAAACCAACATTAAAAATAAGGAAAAAATCAATCACTTTCATTTAGTTTAAGATTTCCATTATTAGAAAGGTAATAAACTATAATACATTTTGTTTCTTTTTACTTTGCCTTGAGCTTCAGACCAACTGAATGGACTGTTCTTAAAACTATGACTGTGGACTTCACACAGAACCTCTGGAATAAAACAGCCACGGAGCATTCCTTATTTTAAGGCTACAGATGACCTTGGCTCCTGGTCACCACGGAGAGCACCCAGAACTCTTGCTTATGCCAAGGCAGCCATCAAGACTTGTGGGGTTGCTTGCCTTGAGAGTGTAGCAGAACCTGGGGGTTTTCATTGCAAACCAATAGAATAAAACTCTCTCTTGGGATGTTTGAATACAAAGCCCGAGATGGGGAGTAAAGAGAAGTGTAAGGAATCATCGAGCAAAGGAAGTTAGCTGAAGCTAAGACAGAGAGAGAAGAAAAAGAAGTCAACAGTTGAAAGAGGTGAAGAGAAGCAGACACTACCTTGGTAGAAGCCAGAGAAACACAAGTAAGCCAAGGCATGAGAGAGGTAAGTCAGAGGCACACAACTTATGGTGATAATACATGAAAATTCATCCTGAAACCACCTATATTAAAGTAATGTAAGCCCATGAGGGAGGAATTGTAATAAAAGTCTGATTTCTACAGAAGTATAGGCATAGCTAAAAGGTAACCAGCTGTTGTTTCCTAACTTGCCTCTGCTATAACTGCTTGCTGCTCAAATGTCATGTATCCTTGACGGGGGCAAGAACTGTGACTTTGCGAGTCATTTCTATAGATAACATCAATATTGTAAAACCTTAGACTGGTCTTTGAGATATCTTCCAGATTCTGCATTCAGGGGTACCAACCAATGTCAACTACACCAGTAGCCTTGTGTGGGAACTGATTGAACAGGTCCAATGACACTCTACCCAGGAACTATCTCAGCCATGAAGACAATTGCTGCTTCCCAACCCTATGAATTTATCCCCAATCAGCTGACTCACTTCCCTAGACCTTTGTTCACCAAACCACCTTTAAAAATCTTAGCCCCCAAATTCTTGAGGAGATAGATCTGAGAAATTTCTCCCATCTCCTCGCTCAGCATCTTCCAATGTAAAATCCTTTCTTTGCTGCGATTCCTGCTGTCTCAGCATATTGGCCTTTATCTGGGCAGTGGGCAAGAAACCTGGTTGGGCAGTAACGATCTGGCTTCTGGGTCAGTTTTTTTCTTTCTTATACTTTCTTTTCTATAATACTTAATGAAATACACTCTCTGAAGTGTTCGCAGCATGTAGGTTTCCTTTCCTTGCAAACTCAAAGAGACTAACTCATATACCAAAGCTCCCAGAATAGAAGAAAATTTCCTCTCCAGATTTATGCCATGTGTTACCCATTCAAATTGAGCAGATTGTGTATTCAAATAAAGTCAGTAAGGAATTTTCCATTCAACATTCCCCTGCATTCCCCAGAGAAATGGCTAATGGGAAGTCCTTTGTCTCTCAGTAGTTTGAGAGTGGGATCCATTGATTCTTTTCCAAATGGAGTATTTAAATAATTCTTCCTACCTTAGGGCTCATAGAATACATAAAAGTCTAATTATCACAGAACTGTGGCCTAATACCCAAGCACACAATGGATAATCTGATTCAGGCAAATCTCATCTGATTTATCAGAGAATTAATCAGTACAAAAGCATTTCTATAGGAATAGAGTGTCACAAAAAAAGGAGAGAGAGAGAAAAGAGTGTCATAAAACAAATGTTTCTCCCAAAATCCATATGTTGAAACTCTAACCACCAATTTGACTTTATTTGGAAGTAGGACATACACAAGGAGGCAGTTAAGGTTAAATAAGGTCATAGAGGTGGTGTTGGGGCTCATAAACCAACACCCCAAACCATTTTGACATGCTGACCTGATGGAAGCAGTCTCAAATTCTCTCTGACCTCTCACTCAACCAGAAAGTTGAACGTTCTTTATCTAACTAAGATGCAGATGAAACAGGAGAACAATTGTTCTTTTCTTCCTCTTCCTGAAAGACTAGAAATGTGACCACATCTGAACAGACTTTTTAAAAAGATAATGCCAGTCAGACACATGCAAATGCAAACAGAATTGTTCACCAGTTAATCTTTGTTTACATCCATTCATCCTTCCTAACAATCCTTTACTGCCCCTTAACAGAATATATTTCTTCCCTCCTATTTTACTAGAAAGATATGTATGCTTCTGAATCCCACTGGGGAGTTGTTTTCACTCTGAAGGCTCCCATACATATGCTGTGTAACAGAGAGAATGTCCTGAAAAAAGACAAAATGTTTTCTGTATCTTTAAACTCTCACCTTTTTTGAAAATTAAAGTCTGCATCCCAGCCTCCGACCAGGGGTTAGGAGGGGCAGCAGAGTGTTCTTTGTTCTTTGTACCACAAGAGATGGCTCAATGGAATTGTTCAGGTAGAGATCAGAGAGGTCTGGGTGGGCAGAAGTTAAGAGATTGTCTTGGTAAGAGAGGATTCATCAGAACCATCAACTATACAATACCCTGAAGCTGAAAATCCTCCCTTTGAAAGTTCCATATTCTTCTTATGAGGAGAACAATGGTACTTTGGGATAGGAGTCTACCATTCTCCTCATTTGCCAGCAAATTAATAAACTCTTGTTTTCTTTTCCTCAACACACTTGTCCTCATTCTTCTGATGTGACCTTGAGACAAATGCTAAGCTTTTGGTAACAGAATAAGGCATGCGTGAAAGAGCCCATCATGTCCTGGTGGAATGGCATCCTGTGACTGCTAATTGGAAGAGTCAGGGAGCATCCCCAAGCCAAGGAGTAGGTTAGAATCATTGCCTTTTCAGGTAAGAGAGTGGGGACTACCCCTATCAAATGCAGAAGCCTAATAGCACTGAAGAATGCCTGTCTCGCTCTGCTCTCATTTGGACACAGGTGCAACCAACCTGAAACTTATTGAGGAGATGAAACAGATGAAAAATTCCCTGGTATGCATGCCAAGACCCTGATTCCACTCAATTGGTAGATTTTCAGACCTTCCTATTATATTTGTTTGAAGACACCATTTAGGATAGAAATCATGAGGCTGAGTGGATCTAGGAAATCTGGTTTGTATTTGGGGCTCATTTGTAGTTCCCAGGTGGGAATGGGAGATGTTGGTTCTCATTTTGTACCCTTTGGATCAGATGTTGGTTCTCAGTTGAGAGAATCTGATTCTCATTTTGAGGTTTCCATTTGGTAAGGCCTTACCATTTTGTGCATTGTTTGTTGTTTGTGAATTTTGTTGCAACATTAGGAAAGTTCTATGTGAAGGAAACTTCCCTTGGGGAGAAGAATGTTAACTGAAAGGCCAACTTGTAGGTATTTGTCTATGTCTGAAAGAGAATAGTGTTATTGCAGTCCATTGCACATGGTGGAGTGTGAGAAGAGGCTGTTGAATGAAGCTTTGACAACTGGATTGCATAAAGGCCTGGGATAAAGTCAATGGTACAAGGGAGACCCCCACTGGCAGGGGGTGGGATAGTCTGATCCCATGTGATGATTTCATGAGCCCTTTAATTAAACAGCTGCCCCAGGTTTGTAGTAGTGCTGGAGCAAACCCAGTGTGGGGGGTGGGGGGAACCAGCGCACAGGGTCCTCCACAGACTGACCCATGAAAAAGAGGAAACAGAGCAGAGAGAGGGGAAAGAATGCCCACTGTTTGCCCTAGACACGTGAATGCACATAATACAGCAGGGTGGCTGCAACATAAGCCCCAGCTGGGGTAATCTATAGAAAAACATGCACTTGAGCTTGCACTGCTGGGGGTCTCCCCCAGCCAAAGGCCCACAGCTGGCCCAGGAAGCAGCCCTGTGTGAAACCTGGCTGGGGCAACTGCCATCTGTTGCTGCCATCTTGGTACTATGGGAGAGCCGGCTAGATTATGACTCTGGGAGAGAATGATGCCTTCTTCTAAGACAGTGATTCTCAACCTTCCTAATGCTGCAATGTATTTTTATTGTTACAAAGGGGTCACAACCCACAGGTTGAGAACCCCTGTTAATTGAACTCAATTTGGCCAGAGGGCCTACATACACTGAGGAAGGTGATTGATGTACAGTCAGTGTACTTTTTATAAAAAAAGAAGGCTATTGGCTAAAACACTGCCGAAGAATTGCAAAGGGATCCAAGTAAAAACAAACCCTCAGGGGAGTTCAAGGCCAGAACTCATACCATGAAAGAGGAAGCCTAGGGCCCTCTACCTCATTAGAGTCTACAATCCTAATGTTCCCCCCAGGCCCTGGGTGCAGTTGAGAGCAGGACCTCAACTGATGTCAAGCCACATGGGCAGAACTGGTCTGGGCTTCTCCTCCCAGTCAACACCCTGGCCCCTAGCATGTGGTGGGCACCAGCCAGGCAGTGGGGGAGGGGCCAGGCACAGCTGTAGGTAGGTGGCAGCTGAGGAACTCACCTGCAAGAGTCTATGAATAGTAGATACTCAGTTTCATTTGAGTGTCAGAATCTGGGGTCTGTGGCCTGATGGTGCTACGGTACTGTGTTTCCTCGTGGGTTAAAAAGGGCTCCCCTGCCCTGTTCTATGAGAGCTTAGCAGGCTACTTATGGAACCTGCATTTGGACAGATTTTGAAGCAGTATGTTACATTTCTGGGATTCCAAATTTGCAGAGGAACCCTGGGGCAAGTGTGTGGTTTCCTAGGAACAGCAGAGATGAGTTGTATCTGGATCCCAATCTTTGGATGAATAGCAAAGGCCTTGCACAGGACCCTTAGAGAGACAGATGGGGGGTCCCTAATCTGGACCCTAGATGGTCAAAATGCCTTTGAAAAATTAAATGAGAGTCATATGACTGCCTGCTTTGAGGTCACCTTAATACAGATGTGGGGAGACATTCCAGAGCCTGTATCAAAGCCATTGAGTGGGAGAGAAGAGACTCCTTGCCTTTGGGTGGCAGCAGCCACTGGTGAGTTGTTATTAAAGACTGTGTCTGTTCTCGATCCTCCCAACCTGTTACCAAACAAAGGCAAATGAGCCCCTTTGGCACATCTGCTTAGAGGTTCTGGAGGCTGTCAGTTCTAGCAAAATGAATCTGTCAGATCAGCTGATGCCAAAGCTAGACTGGGTTCTTTCCACTGATGAGAGCAGCTTTATGGACAACGAGGGGTAGGATTTGCAGTGATCATGGCAGCAGCTTTGCCACCTGCGACTTTAGCCCTGAAAGCTGAGCTGATTGCTTTTTACCAGAACTCTTTTGTTATCCAGAGGAATAAAGGCAAACATTTATGCAGACTCTATGCTCTTATGGTTGTGCATGCTCACAGTACCATCTGGCTCTTACGAGGCACCTGCATGAATGCACGTGTTATGGGTGTGCTGCCTGAACAGGTTTGGTGGGACCTCCTTTGAGAGGATGCCACAAGTTCAAAACAATACAAAGACAGAAAAGTGACCTGCTGCATAGGGACCCAACATGTGGAGTTTGGATGACTGAAAAAATTGATGTCACTCAGATGCCTAATCTTGTATTAGTAGATACCTTTTTGGACTGGGTAGAGGCATGTCCTACCAGAAGGGACAGAGCATCTAAAGTTCTGAGATGGGTTCCCACCAGGAGCTGCTGACCTAGCACAGAGCGTTCTCCGAGTTCCTGTGCACATGTGCCAGGATGGAGCAGAGACAGCCCTCAGAGAACAACGGGACGATAGGCATAAGCAGTCTGGGGGAAAGGCCAAGAAGATGGATAACTGCATGCGAGAGATGGGCGTGGTGGGCAGGTAGCTGAAGAAAGCTTGACAGCTCAAGGTATCACCGTTTTTGGCTACTCCATGGCAGTGCCCATCAGGGGATTCTTTGCTCCCTACCATCTGGATCTGCTGCTCAATGTCCTCTAGTCACCCACAAGTTTCTTTATGTGGACCCAGTGAAAACCTGGTGAGCCATTTCTCCACAGAGCTGGATACAGTGATCCTACAGGTCATCAAGATATTCACAAGCTCCCTTCCTTCTAACAGAGTGGTGAAAACCCTCTTTTGTATCAGAGGTAACCCAGCAAGTAAGCAAAGACCAACATTGTGAATGTAAATTGCATGTGTCCTAGAATTGGTGCAGGAAACTCATCCACAGTGGGAAAGTGTTTCTGTCCTTCTCTGGATATGGGTAACCCTCAGATACAGCCTTCAGTTAAGCTCCTAAGAAACAGTTTCTGAGAGACCCTTCCTAGCACCCTAGGTCAGTATGGTGATATAACCGTGAGTTACGAAAGCAGAGTTAAGCAATACGAGTGTCAAATGAGTGGGTCAGATGCTGACTGTGAGGCATGAGTTTGTCTCTCAGGCCCCTGCTTTCATGGGAAGCAGAGATGTGGAAGGGACCTTATAGAGTGACTCTAATAACTCACGCCTCATTGAACTTGTCAGGAGTAAGAACTTTGGATTCAACATACTGGAGTGAAAAGATTCTCCATGGAAGAAGAAGACCTAAGCTCCAGTGAATGGGCCAGCCTTTAGGTGCTCTGAAGTATTTGTTTAAGAAGAAAGAAAAATTAAAATTGATATGTTTTTTCTTACCTTTCTTTGATTATTTGTTCTTTCTATAGAATGGGGAGAATACTTCTCATTAAGAATTTCCTGGGCTATTGTCTCTTGCGGATTTCTCTCATTGTTGGGTTTGGGATTACAAGTCTTTCTCTCATTGTTGCATTTGGGTTCAGCAAGTCATCCCAGATATATGTCTGAATTTGCAGAAGCCAGTCCCTCAGATCACCTACAGGACATGACTATTAAGTTCTGTACTCAGAGGTCCCATGTTGCTTCCTAACCCAGCCCTGTATCAGACTCTGTGGGTTTGCTGTGTCTCTCCCCCAAACATGCACAGGAGAAATCAGGTGCACACACAGCAATGCGGAGCTGCCTGAAAGCCCAGAGAGGAATCCTGACACCAGCACCTTGATCTTCCAGCCTCTAGACCTAGAAGAAAATAAATGTTGGTTATTTTAAGCCACCTGGTATGTAATATCTGGTTATGGCAGCCTGAGTAAATACAGAGTTTGATAATCATCATCCTCCTGCCCTCTACAAATTTGAAAAAAAAATGAGCATAACTAGCCCATCTTTATCTCTGTGAAAGATTTTTCTCTATAACTAGGAAAAAAGGAAACTAAAACCTAGGATTTGGGGGCTCCAGCAGTCAAATGGTTCATATACACAAAATAGACATGTAACTTTGCTTAGAGTTTTTTAAATAAGGTAATTTAGGAACCTTATCTTAGGGCCTCAACTTTGCCACATTCTAGTAGAAGAAACTTACTTATTGGAAGGACAACAATATCCAGCCAAAAAACCCCAAATTATTAATAAAGAATAGATACATTGGTCATAGCATAGGAATTGATGTTAGCAAATGCTGCATCTCTCTCTGTTGGTAGGACTCAATACAAAACTAATAACATCTACTCAGTCCATTTTGCATTGAACTGAGGGACTCTGGGAGGCCTATACCAAACAAGTGTCTCTACATGGAGATGCAAGGGTGCAGTCCTCACAACTACCCTCACAGGCTTTTACTGAAATCTCCGGCAGAAGAAAATACAGCATAGTGGCAAGCTTCAAAGAGAGAGTCAAGGATATAAAACAAGGGGTTTTTCTTTAACTGCATGATTTAACTCTTAACACTTTCTGTTTACTGTACTTCCATTTTGCCTTTTTCTTATCAGTGCTAAATATGACTTAGGGCTAAGACAGTATGCTGTGCCTAGATGAGTTTTAGTACTCAGGGCCAGAAGTGATACTTGGCTTTTTCCTAGATTACTTTGTCTCTAGTGCCTAGCACTTTTAACCCTATGCTGCATCCTATAAGTCTCCTTGAGCTCAGTATCAATGTAGCCCACTTTTTTGGCAAGCCCTGCAACACCAGATTTTAGAGTAAAGAAAATATAAAGGTTATATGGACCAAGTCAACAGCCCTGATACTAAGCTCACAGGAGTCAGTCATCTGGAGAGGACCTTTTTGTCTGTCACCAGAAAAAGTGTCCTAAGTTACAGCTGAAACTATCTACAAAAGCTTGCTGTCCACATTAACATAATTTTACTGTTTTAATGTCTTCGTCAACGTAATTTTATTCCCTGAAACATTGGCCCAGAAAGATAAGAGTTGCAAATAAACTTATTGTTCACTCTAGAAACTTACTGAAAAATCCATCAACTCCTTAGTACAAAGCATAAAGTGACAGTTTATACCCCAAGGCTCTACAAATCCCTTTCCTCAAAATCACTACCCTGATGTGCCCACCAGTCCTTACTTTAACCTATTCAATCCCCTGCATGGAAAGACCTGCCTCAACCAGACTTCAAAAGCTCATACACACCCCAATTTCCTCTGCCCACCCACTCTCCCCCAGATGCTACTAAGACTCTGTCAAAGTAGTGTTCTCTCTCACTGCAGTGAGAATAAACTCAGCTTTGTCTCAGGGACATATTATCTCAATGATGTTTTAGGGAACTGATATTTTGTAGGAGTCAGGAAATAACCCAAAGGGTGCAAGATGTCTTATAGAGAAAGTGCCCCTTCAGAAAGCGAACAGGAAGAGTAAGCATCTGAGTGGTGGGAAGGCAAAATGAGCCTTACTGAGGACCAAGAATCATCTCTCAGGGGCCCTCCGAGGAAAGCCACAGGAGAAACAGTACAAGAGACTGCAGGGGCATGGCCCTGCCAAGGTGCCACAGTGACCTGTGCATATCCACAAAGGACATGCAGGCAAAGGCTTGCCCCAACCTGATCAGTCTTGGCCAACTACTTTGTGCTCCTCCTGGGACACAAGAGCAGGAAAGGCCTTTGAAGAGCTTCTCTGAGGCCATCTCCCTCTCTCCTCCCAGTGTCCCCTGGGAAGCTGTCAGGAGGCAGTTTCCTATCACTGCAGTGTTCTGATGGGGTATGGGTTGTCCTGCCCCACCCTGTCGTTATCGAGTGACAGTGTAAAACACCACTAGCCTCAGTCTAGAGTGAGCTCCTCTGCCACGGATTTTCCTTTCAGTGCCCTTCTTCTTGATGTGTGGAATGATGATATCAATGAGCTAACACCTATGGTCTGTGTAAGTAGAGAGGTGATTCTAAAAGTAGCTCATTGATTGTTTCTTTATCAGCTGAAGCAGCTTGACCTCATCCTTGCCAAGACTTACATGTGCTTGACAGAAACTAAGTGAAGCTGCAGGGTCCACGTGACAGTTCTAGTCTCAGTCTCCCCACAACCTCAGCACCATCCTGTTACCCTTGGATTCTCTGTACTGGCAGAAATTAGCCAGAGGCCAAATGGCAGTCACAGGCAAGGTTTTATTGGGGCTCATTCTTGAACCTAAGGTAGACTACACAAAGGAAAAATCCTCAAGCTGGTTCCTTGAGGAGAGTTTGGGGAGAGTCTTAAAGAGGCTTAGGCAGAAAAGGGTGAAGTGTACAAAGATAAAGGTGATTTTCTTGGATACCTGCTATCACATGCTTTTTCATGCTTTGTAGGTCTCATTAGCATGTTAAATCTCGACCCTGGGCATGATTTTTGGCATTAAAATGATATTACCATGAGGAAAGGGTTAGGGTAAGGTCAGCATGGGGGTCCTTTTTTGGTTTGAGGTGATTAGAACTTTGTAGCTAAGTTCCTTACCAGCCTGAGTCAGCATCTTGCTTCAGTGATCTTAGAAAATACTGGTCAAGAGACAGACAATTGGGTCCTCTCTTTATATGGGTATGGCCTACTACATTCTAGTGGCCAGGTGGTCATTTGATTATTTTTTTTCTTCTATAGTTAATTAGGCTGGTTCACGTTGTCTCCCTTGGTCAGAAATAAGGCCCGAGTCTTTTTCCTGTACTGTCTAAACCCCATAGAGAAAAGGCAGTGTTTGGGAGGCATACAGGAAGATTAAAAAATAAAAGTAACAATTATATTGTGAGAAGAGTGGTTTTCCCAAACCCTCTTGGCCTTTTAACTCACTCCTTATTGAAAGGAGTTATCTCATTGGTAAGTAACTGACATGGGGCTACCTTTTCTGATTGCATGGAGTTAATGCAGTTAAAGTCTCTGTTCTGTTTCTCCAATTCAACTTAGCGCAAAGCAGTAATGATGTTCAAGCAGCTCTGTGTTCTCATACTAACTCATATTCTCCGTAGTCCAGAGAGACTGAATTACAGCTGCCTGACTCCCACTAATATTTTCTTGATTATTTCCAAACTTGAAAAGGAAACAGGTATATAAATTATTGGCACCTTCTTAAGTCCAAAGAAATTTGATTAAAACAAAAAAATTTAAATTTATAAAAGAATGTAAAAAAACTGATGTAGAATTATAAGCCAAAACAAAAAGAGTCATAAAGTCCAAAATCAAAGAAAGAGAATTAAAACTTAATGGAAAAATAATGAAAAATAAGGTGATATAGTAGCATAAAGTAAATAATATAAATGGGGGGAAAAATTCAGAAAGTTAAAGATTTAATGGGAGTTGGTAAAATTAAATAAGAATACAAAAAAAATTACAACACATAAACAGAGTAAAAACATTTAAACAACTCTGAAGTATGGGGGTTAAAAATTTAAGGCAAATGAAAGAAGAATCCAAAAATAGAAACAAAGTAACTGAAAACAAATGGTACACTGAGCCAGTTATGGTGGTTCACACTTATCATTCCAGCATTTTGGGAGGCCAAGGGTAGAGGAGTGTGAAAAGAAAGAAAGGAAGGAAGGAAGGAAGGAAGGAAGGAAGGAAGGAAGGAAGGAAGGAAGGAAGGAAGGAGAAAGAAGGTAAGGAAGGAAGGAAGGAAGGGAGGGAGGGAGGGAGGGAGGGAGGGAGGGAGGGAAGGAAAGAAAGAAAGAAAGAAAGAAAGAAAGAAAGAAAGAAAGAAAGAAAGAAAGAAAGA
>CAUYON010047732.1:0-46020 GCA_963573935.1 Arctocebus calabarensis
CAATGCTGAGACAGGCTGAGACAGACTTGGGTATTGTGGGGGCTGTTGGCCTATAATAATTATTAGTGGCAATAATAATGATCATAGGCCTTTCTAATCATTATGGCCCCAACCTGATATTTTTTCTCCTCATTTTGATTATACTTAAACACTCTTTTCCACATAGACTAGCATATTATTATAGCTCTTTAAAAAATTTACCTATAACTCCTTGGTGGTAGGTACTGAATTAATTTCTTTTAAAAAGCTCCCCCCCCCCATTATTTGCATTTTTTTAAGAGACTGGTGAAGACTGGTAGTTGTCTACTCAGATCCATTCTCTTCTTCTACACTTAGTCCCATTGTGCACAACTAGATTGCTTTGTACAGCTTCCCTTGTGGTTAGGAAAGGGAGGAGAAATAGTTGTCATCAGTGGAGAAGAAGTGATGTGCCCCAATTCTGGGCCCAGAATTCATCAGCATGCCTCCAGATTCTCTTGTTCATTTCCAGCTGAAATGCAGACATACATGACACTCTGCTTTTAACTAGGCAGATGGTGAGTAGGTTTCGGGTCCTGAAATCGCCATGAAGAGCCAGACTTGAACACTGACCAGAGTCATTCCTGTTGATACAGTTGCATGAGAAGTAAATCTCTTCCTTCATTCTTTAACCCTTAGTGTGTGACTAAGCACCTTCTTTCAGCGGTCCAGCTTTCACGGTAATTAATGTGCTGGGCTTGTCACAGCCTTTCTTGTATGCCCAGTTACTGAGCTGTGCCTGGGTGGGAGACTGCATGGGTTTTGTTTACTAAATTTGGCCTGAGGTTTGCAACTCTGCTTCAGAGTTTTCTAGCGTCTCTGGTTTTTCATAGTCTGCTTGTTTCAAGTATTTCGTTTTCTGTCTGAAACCAAAGAATAAACCCCCCAAGGGCAGAGATCATTGTTTGATTTCCTTTGTATCCTTCTTCCAAGCGTAGAGCACCAAGTTGGGCACATGACGAATGTTTGATAATGAAGTTTCCATAAGCCAGAGGTGGTAATTCCTGAGGAAAGTCAGCTCTCTGCCCCACAGAAGGGTCTGCTCAACTGCTGATTTTAGAATCTCAATCTGTTTTGATTTGTGATGGCGTATTCTTTTTTGCCATTCTCCCAAATGACATGTCAGCTTTCATGATTCATTTTTATGTTTTCTCGTCCATCGCTTCAATATTGGACTTCTGCCTAAGCAGCAAAATTCAAAGAAATCTGTCCTGTCGGAACTGCTGATGTGAAAGCCTGTAAGGTTCAAATGACCTCATAGTGCATAAAACAATGTGAGTGAAAATGGGGGATACTATTTATTGTCCAAGACACAAATGAGGATCTTCTGAGAAGCTTGCTCAGTTTTTGGTAAGATGAAATTGCTTGCTGCAGGCTGCCTGAAACTTGAGTTAGGAGATGTCTTTAATACTAACAATAAGAAAGAACTGCCTTAGGTCAACTTTTACATATAATTTGTATAGTTCTTGAATTAATTATTTTTATGTTTAACCACTAAGTAGTACTATCAAGAATATTCAGTAGTACAGTATAGTCTTAGTTGATTTGTTATTTTTTATTTGTTTGTTTAATGTTTTTGTAGAGAAGGGGTCTTGCTACTTATATTGCCCATCCGGGTCACAAACTCCTGGCCTCAAGTGATCTGCCCATTTCCACCTCCCAAAGTACTGGGATTACAGGTGTTAGCCACCATGCCTGTCCATGCCTTGTTATTTCTAAGACAAAAACATTTGGATGCTGAAAATTAACTTTTGTAGCATATCTCAGTCTATAATTATTGTCAAATGCCGAATATGTGTAATCAGGAATTGGAAACATTGATAGGAACTCAGTTATGTATTAATTTTATTCTTGACTTGTCTTATCATTAAGAACAAGTACTTATTTTTAATAACTTATTCACCATCTTTTGTAAAAACTGGATAAAATTATATCTGTTCTGCCCATGTCATTAGTATATTGCAAATATGTATAAGAATGGTCTCCAATGTGGGTGTGGTGGCTCACATCTGTAATCCTAGAACTCTGAGAGGCTGATGCAGGAGTTTGCTTGAGGTCAGGAGTTCAAGACCAGCCTGAGTAATACAGAAAGTGCCATCTCTACAAAAAATAGAAAAATTAGCTGGGCAGGGTGACACGGGCCCATCATACTAGCTGCTTGGGGATGTTGAGGCTGGAAGATTGCTGGAGCCCAGGAATTTGAAGTGAGCTATGATGATGCTACTGCACTCAAGTCTGGGTGGCAGAATGAGACTTTATCTTAAAAAAAAAATCAGATTCCATATTCCATAATTCCCAAATTATGGCTTTGGGTTTTATGATATTTATCAATTAGCATTTACATATAATTGGTACTCTGATCCCTACCCTGTCTGTATAATACCTGTGTAAAGTTGATTATGCCATGGCACTCTACCTAGGGTGACACCATGAGATTCTGTCTCAAAAAAAAACCCCATAAATAAATTTATTTGTGTCTCAGTTTCCTTATTCATAAAACAAGTGTGTTAAATTAGATTATTTCTTATACCTTGGGTATAAAAATTACATAATTATAAAAAAGCTCTTAGTCAGTGTGATTTTTAACTTTATTTACAAAATGCTCTAATATAAAATAATGATATATTTATACTTGCTAAGCATTCATGCACATGTTTTGCATATACCCAGAATATTGGAACATATATCTTAGCAAGGAAGATAGATTTATGTCCTCAATTTGCTTTTGTATCTAAGTAAGAGAAAAGATAAAGAGCTGAAATTCGACCTCCAGCCTGAATAAAAGCTCTCCTTTGTTAAAGGAATTGAAAAATCTTTGTTACTCCACTTTTTGACTTTCCACTTTGGGGATCCTTAGATGCGGCTCCTAAGACAATACATCTCTTTCCTGCCTGAGTTCCAAATAGGATGATGAGGAATAAGGTGCAGGAGGAGGCTCGTGGAGAGAGTGAGTAGAGCCTCCTGAGTGTGTCCCATTTTAGGGAGTCTCATCTGCCATGACAGGCCCTGTTGACAGTAGAGGCCCTGCAGGGCTGCAGGCTGTTTCAGGAAGGCCAACTGCATAGAGGGGTTGAGGAGCAGCAGAGATTTCAGTGAATAGGCTCCCTGGCCCGAGGAAAAGGGAAGTCGGAGTGGAACACTCTTGTCTGTTTATTCTTTCCCAATTTGCAAGTCCAGTAAGTTATTTCACATCTCCAAAGGAGCAACAAATGAGAAAACTGGCCAAGAGGCATAGCAAGACTGTGCTTATGGAAAATCACCCGGAACAGGGAAAGGCGTTCCCTCTTAACAGAATCATAATCATCACTAGCTGTGTTCTCTAGACATAAACTTCTGCAAATTAAAAATTATATATAAAATGCCAAGATATGTCATGTGAAGCAATTTAGTATGACTTTTTAAGTAGATTTGTCTCTAATGGAACCACATGGACTTCTAAATTTGCAGATGCTCTTTGCAAAGAAATGTATGCATGTGTTTAACATTTACTGTCAGCATTAACTGTGTTAATATTACTATTGCTTACTTTGACATTTTAGTTTTAACACTTATATTTAGAGAAATTTAAAAAAACACTTGACTACAAAGAAGCTATAACTCATTTTCGCAACCTGAGTTCACGCACGTGTTTTAGAAGACATTTCGGAAATGGTTTTGAATTCTTCTGAAATAATGTTTGAGATGATGCTATTTGGGAATTAAAATCCTACTTTATAAAAATTGCTTCCATGGAAATACAAATTGATATACAATGTAGAATGTAGTTTGATAAAATGAAAATGTTAGAATTTTCAGGGACTAGATTAATTATTAAGACTAATAATTAAATTATAACTAGCAAGATAAGACCAAAATAGGCACAATCTTAAGTACAGTTTGACTTTCATGACTATAGATAGAAATTACAGGGAGGTGGATTTTATTTTAGCATAAAGATGAACTTCCTAACAGTAAGAGGTATCTAAGACTGAAATGGGCTGCTAGTTAAACAGACTGTAAAATCACTTGGTGGTGGTATTTGAAGGGAACTCACTCAAGCTTGTATTAAACTGGATGACTTCCAAGTTCTTTTCCAATTCTAATACCTGTATTCTATAAGAGCAACTGAATTGTGTAATGATATAAACCTTCTCAAAGTTGTTTTCTTTTATATCAGTTAATAGGGTATACTAAAACTATATCGCATGCCTCTGCCTACTATAATAGAAAAGAACCAAGAACATTTAAAATGTATTAGGGAAGAAGGGGACCACTTGAAATAAATTTTTTACAAATTAAAATATTGAGAACCATATCTATTTTCTAAATAGATTTTTTAAAAAAGACCCTTGCAAATATTCTGCTAGTATTCCTTTGTTAGTTCTGAAAATAGCTTCTGTGTATTACTCCTTAGTCAATACTGTATATGATTAAAATTTTATTGGCCAAATTATCTGGCTTATTCTAAAATTTATAGGAGGAAAGACCTGAGCAAAAGTTGCCCAAAGAATGGACAGCATTAATTTGGAAGCATGGCCCTGAGGATTTGCTAACTAGATGGGTTCTAGTGACCTGGCAGTGATTTATATGTTAACGACACCCTCTTATTACCTGGAGAAATGGGGCTATGTTGATATACAGACCTTGAGGCAACAATGGTCAGGATACCTGACTAGTTTTCCTTACTCCTCTTTAGAATTAGACTTCTTTGGCCAGAAACAATTTCCTGCTTTGATAATAAATGTCATGCCCTCAATGACCACTAGGAGAAGCTGTTTGGTCTCGACTCTATCTCAGAACCCGTCTCTGTGGGATCGAAGTTTGAACCAACTTGGGCTAAGTTCATGTTTTGTGACTTTGGCCCACATACATAAAGGGTAAAAAAAAAAAAATGTATGTTTAAGTTCTGTAAAAGAAAAACAAACACAACTACTTGATTTGGGAATAATGAAGAGTATGTGACAATGAAGGTTGCTTTGTCCTTTGTTCTCAAGATGCTTTGAAAGGATGGATGGCTTGTTGAATTTTCAGCTCAATTATCATCTCCAAGTCCTGTTTTTGCACACAAGGCCTTTTAGTACTCCTCATCTCCTTTTTTAGTTTGAAAATAGTTTTAAAATCTCAATCTAAGATCTACACTGAAAAATATTATTTCTCTCTAGTGCAGTGTTTTTCAAACTTTTTAGCTCACGGCATACTTGAAACTATAGTTAAACTTCTGTGGCACATTTAAATTATGTTGATCCAAAAAAGAGCAAAAAAAATGTATATATATACTTATTGTGCTTTGAACTTCTTTCTAAAATAATTTAATTAATGATCACTAAAAATTATCTCAGCACACCTAAAATCCTCTCGTGGCACCCCAGGGTGTCTCGGCACATTGGTTGAAAATCACTGCTCTAATGGTTCTGCTGGTACAAAATCTCCCACATTACTCTGCATAACTGAATCATTAACTCTTTGCATTTTAGAGTACTAATATTGTAAACCTAAAAGTTTTATTTATTAATGTAAAAAACATTGCACTGGAAATAAAGATACGATTTCTGACTCCAAGCATTTTAAGATCACATTTGACAATAGATGCAAACTATTATGTTCACCATTGGTTAACAACAAAAGTCAGAAACAACAGGACGGGGCATAGAGGACATTTTCTCTGCTGTAGGAACAGTGAAATCGTCAACATCAACACATATGCCTTTTTGTGTGTATGCATTTTGGGGAGTGAAGAATTGGAGTAAAGTCTATGAACATATATTTTTTGTGTCTTCTTAAAATGTCAGCTCTATAAGAACTCGTCAACCAAATCATATGAGAGTGAACATACTCAAATAACATTAAATTGAGCCAAATGAAGTCATTATTTCTGTAGGTCACAACAGTCAATATTGCAATTTAATGTAGTTCAATCTAATAAAAAGAACTATATTAGTTTCCTATTTCTGTATAACAAATTAACACAAATTTGGCAGCTTAAGACACTCACTATCTTCACAGTTCAGTAAGTCAGAAGTCAGGGTGGGCTTGACTGGGTTCCAGAAGAAGGGTCTCACAGGGCGAAAATAGAAATGCAATTGGCCTCCCATCTGCATGCTCTGGACAAGCGTCTGCCTCCACTCAGTCAGATTATTGGCAGAATTTAGTTTCTGGTGGTGGTTGTCAGAGTTATCCTCAGAAGCTAGGAGCTCCTTTCTGGTCTTTGTTTATGTTCCCCTCCATTTTCAAGGCGCCAATGGCCTGTCCAGTCCTTGACTTCTGTTCTGTCACCAGATGGTAAAAGCTGTTTGCTTTTAAAAAGGTTCTGTGATTACATTAGGCCCATCCAGATCATCTGCTTTTGATTAACTCTAAGTCAGTTGGTTAGTGAAGAGGGGCAATGAATTTATTCTCAAGTATGTCAAAAGTACCCATAATGTTTTCACTTTGCAAAAATGAAGAACTGATTGCATCTGCTTATATGGACAGATGATGGGATTAATGACAATTTACATATGCTGCTTGTTAGCAAACACCAGGGCTGTACAGTATTATTCTCCTCAAAGAAAAATAAACAAGCAAACCAACCAACACGCCACTCTGGATCCATGGGCTACCATGCTCTATTGGATCAGCAGACGTATTCCCAATACAGTCTCATCCCAGAATTTGGCAAACAGATATGTGACTATTCAGCAGACCAGGGAGGAACCTTGAATATGCTTTTACTTTATGTTTTGATTGACCTAAATGCCTTTGTCATTCTCTCCTAGCATAATCCAAGCTAAGATGAACAATGACCAATGAAGAAGGCTCCACCTTTAATCAGACAAATAAGAAAGCACCATTGCCATTTAGATCGTAAAAATCCTGAGTCTGTAGCCGCTCAGACCATTCTGCTAGCAATTTTCTGTTTTTATATTGCTGTCCTAGAATGAGTTATTTCAGAGCTGACTCTAGATAACCAATCAGTAGATCAATGAAGCAATAGTCAATTAGCCCATTAATTATCACCTCTTCTTAAAATATTGCCCTGTGATAACAGAGCACCTTCTTTTTCTTTAAGACCCACTTGTCCTTCATTTTCAGTCCATAATCTTCAGGCATGAGAGACATCAGGGATGGGATTCTGAGTCAGATCACTGTTGGGGCTCAGCTTTATTATTGGTTCATGGATGGGCTCACAATTCAAACTACACCAATGGAAAACTTTCCTGAGAATTTTTCTAGAATTAATAAATAATCATGCTTCCATTTAGAGTTGCTAAAATGGTACAATGTAAGTGTGAAGCTGCTGGTGGGTAAGTTGCCTCTTGCAAGAAGGGCCTGCCTAAAAATAAAAACACCCCAAAGGAAAATGCACTCTTAATTCCATCCTAAAGATGTCATCTGAGTGTCTACTTGTATATTCAGCTACATTGTTCACATCAGCCTTCTCATTTCTATGTTAATGACCAAATAAGAAGTTATTAGATTTTGCGTAAACCTGATTGAGTTTGCATTTCTGTGCAAACAGTCTACAGAATCTCAGATTTAACACCTCTATGTTAGTCATCCAAGTTGACCTGTAAATCTGAGTCCCAGCTGTAGATTCCTGACAAAGAGCATCATTACTCTCTGTTCCAATCAACTGTGTTCTGCATCACACCAGCTCTCAGAGCACCAAGCACCTGCTGCTGGGGCTTAGTTCAGTGGGTGAGTGAAGAGAGGTGATTCTCACCAAAGAGAGACAGAGATACATGCCCAGAGCCATTTGGTTGCAACATGTGTGACTTTTATAACCAGAGAATAAAAACAATTATTTTTACTTCAATTTTTTTGGTTGGTACCAAAAATATTTATTAATATTTAATTTGAAAATTAAGTAATTTAAAGAAGTCTAAATAATTAAAACAATTTTGCTCTTTTATTAAATTCAGTGGCTATTAAGGATATTTAAATCCTAAGATAATTTCAATTAACATTTAACAATGGAAATCCAAGCCATAAAAATGTTCACTCTAAGTCATTTGAAATATAGGAAAGGATGCTCTGGTGGTACACAGAGAGCCCAACCCCATGTAGTTATTTTTTGTTCCAAGCTTTATACTCTGATGCTCTTTAGGCAAATTCCTATAAGGAGTTCCCTATAATCTAGTCTCAGTCTCAAACTACCTCTCACCCTAAGGTGCTCTCCTTCTGTGCAAGCAGTAACAGATCGCTAAGTGGCTCTTACAGTTGATTTAGGTGAGCTTTCTTTTGGGTTGATATATTTCCAAGAAGTCAATAATAGTGAAATATATACGTACAGTAGAACCTCCATTGCTGACCACCTCCCTACATTGACCATCTCCTTAAGTTGGCCTAATTTTCATAGACTGGACATGTATCCCATGTATGTATCAGTACAGTAGGCCTAGTTCCTTACATGACACCTGCATATGTTGACCAGTTTGTTACAGTCCCTTGGGTGGTCAACTTGCAGAGGTTCTACAATAGAAAGTAATTCTATCAAAATTCCCTAAACAATATTGCGGGCATCTCTCAGTCCTAACTCAGGCTGTAGCCTTTGTTACAATTGAGTCCTTTGTCTCAGATTTTATTCTAAGTAGTAGCTCTTTGTCTTTGAAAGGGAATGGTCAAGCCTATCTTAGCAATGACAGACTGAAGGGTCCTTAGGAGTTGTCCAGTCTGTGCCTGTCACATTGCAGAGGAGAAAACCCGGGCAAAGAAAATGGAGATCAACAGGGAAAGCTAAGAGAGATGAACATTCCAGGAAGGAAAAATAGTTTGAACAAAGACACTGAGTTTAGAAAAGATATGCTCAGGGACAAAATTTTGACAGTGAATGTGGATGTGACTACAAGTACTTGAAGGGTGAACCATAAACTTGAAAGGTAAGATATTAGGTAGTTTTGAATGTTAAGGGAAAGAGTTGTTCTTGTTTTTTTTTTTTTTTAACTTTATAAAATGCACAAAAGCAGGAAAAATCCAATAATGAATCCTGGGCATTATTATTCATTTCCCGCAAAGATCAACTCACAGCCTGTCCTATTCAGTCTCTTCCTCCCTTTTGGTGGCCGATTATTTTAAAACAATTCTTTCCCATAATACTATTTTACCTGTAAATATATAAAGATGTATCTTCATGATAAAAATATTTCAGATTGTATAGGAAACCAGCACATTGTACCTCTTGTACTAATGTACACAGCCATGATTTAATAATAAAAAAAGAAGGAAGAAAAAAAAAGATGTATCTTCAAAAATAAAGACTTAAAAGGGTTTTAACTATTATGTAGATAAAAGGAAGCTTTTGAATATTTTTAACCCAGAGAGCAATGTATGCAGAACTATGGAAAGCTCTCTGGCAAGGACACGTGGGTGGAATCAAAGCAGGAAAGGCCAGAGCAGTGTCGCTCCTAATGTTCCACAGCGTCATTGTCACATAAGCTCCATTAAAATTACATCCCATTTTCCAAATTTAAAATATACTCTACGGTTTCTCATGGTATTTAAGGGTTGAAATAATTTACATTTCGGCCAACAGAGATTTGTCCCTTTTAGAGGTTTTTTTCAGCTCAATGTTTCAGTTCACACTTTTATTCACTGAGGTGAATGGAAATAATGTGTGAATTTATCTAGTTCTCCTTATATGGCCAATATCCATATTTTATTTTATTATATTGTTCCTGAGGACATTCTGGATACTAGCTTGATATTTATGGAAGGAAAAACAAGTTTTCTTAGCTCTAAAAAATTGCCTTTTAAGTTCCTCATTTCTGTAAGTAATAGCAAAATACACCACAAAAATTATTCAGGTGATGCAAAAAGAAAATAAATACATTTCAGGTGGCTATCTGAGAGATCTCTTCTCTGTGCACCAAGTCCTCTTTCATATAGACACTGAGAAACCATGAAAGATTGAAATATTTTCTGAATGAGAAAACTTTCAACATGAGGCAGCACACAGCGGATTGCAAACAGAAACTAAAATAAACCCTGTCTGACCTCAAGGTTCATGTTGAATATTTAGAGTTGGAAATATGCATTTCAGGGTACATTTTTCTTTGACCCAGTCATCCCAAAGTGGAACAAAAAGACTAGAGAGTAGATAAGAGTGTGTGTCTGACCAGCTGAACGCGTTGTCCTTCACGCTGCCATGCGATTTATAGAGCACAGTCGGGGTATCAGAACCTGAAACCGTGCAATGTATCTTCTGCTTTCAATTTATGCTTTGAAGATTTATACAAAAGAGAAAGACCGAATCATTCACTTTCCATCAGAGCTCTTGCATTTTGCCATCTGGCACATTGTTATGAACAACATGCCTGCATTACATAATAGTACACTTTTCCTACCAACGCTCATCTGCCATCAATTTGTAATCAAAAGTGTCACATGACGTATTGAAAAGACAGAATTACACATGGGGGTTAGGCTTGCCTTCCTGTATTTTTACCAGAAGCTTTTTTCTTCTTCTTTTTCCTTACCTCTATAAATCGTGTGGAATCATTAGAGAAGAACTCAAGTAGAGAGAGAGAAATTTCATAAAACTATACCCCAAAATATTATCTGGCTAACCATAACAATGGTATGTTTTTAGAGCTCCTCCTTTTATCTTTTGGCATGCATTTGAAAATCAAAATACAAAATTGACAGATGACAAGTAATCACAATTTTTGTAATCAAATCTCTTCTAATGCTTGGCATTTCAGACAGAACAGTGGGAAGTGATGCAGGAATGGGGTGAATGTGTTATGGGTCAGACCAATACCTCACGCTACCTAAGAGTCTCTTCAACTGTGGCAATCACGCATGCTTCTGGAAAAGAATTCTAGGATTTCAGCCTTAAAACATCAGAGATGTCTGCAACATTTCCCCAAACTTCTTTTGATCAACAGAGAGGAGAGACGCTAGAAACCTGAGTTCTCACAACTGATTCCCAGTGGCAGGTTGCACCACCTGGGGTGCATTGTGGATTTTTGCTTTTAGTGTTTTGTTTTCTTAATTTCCAAATAAGGAAGAATTCTAATTACAAAGCTATTTTAAAAGAGCACACACATATAAGGAAATAATTGCTATTACTTTTACTTTTCTGTAGCTGAAGAAATCATGTTTGCCAACAATCAATCAGCTTCAACCATTTATTGAACACCTACTACCCTTCAGCACTGTGCTTATGGCTGGAAATCTAGTGGTGGACCAGACTCAGTCCCTGCTCCATGGGGTATGCAGTGGGGGAGCGAGACAGACACTGGTGAAAATGATTCTAAGTGCCACGGATACTTCAAAAGGCAGAGTCAGGAGCTCTGTGGGACTGAACATCTGGGCGTGCTAATCAAAATGTGGGAAGTCAATGCGTCCTGGAAGAACTGGTGCATAAGTTGAGTCTCAAGGATTAGTGGGGTGAAGAGTTGTAAAATAGTATTCTGGGCAGTGGGAACCCATGGATAAAAGCCTGGAAGAGGTGGAGACGTGGTGGAGATGTGATGTGTTTGTGACATCGAAAGGAGATCTGCATGACAAGACTGGAGCAGGCTGTGCTTCCTGGCATTTGTCACATCATTGCACACAAGAGTCCTGGACTGGCCCCCTTCTCCAGCCATCCGAAAGGGCTCAACATTTCCACACATTAGCAGACAACTTGCAGATGTGTTTTGGGCTTTGGAGAATGAGTTAGGAAGCTCTTGCCTAGCACTCAAGAGAGGATTTGGTCTGGAAGGGTGCTGGCAAGGTAGACGGAGGTCCGAGTGGAAGTGCTGGGGGCTGAGTGGGAGGTGGGAGAAGACAGGTTAGTGCAGGCAACATGTCCAAGATCATCGGAGATCAGAGCAGTCTAATTAAGGGTATATACTTGGCCATTCTAAGGGCTACATAGAGCCATGGAAGGGTTTTACGCAGGAGAGGATTTTGTCTGGGAAGGGGAGGAAGAGATCTTGAGATGCCTTTAAGAAATCCACCCGTACATGTTCAGGTCTGAAGCTTGGGGAAGATTTTGACCCTGAACCTGGTTGTCTAGCATCATGCTGACTCTAGGAAACCCTGTTAATCATCTAATATATTCTTCTTTTTCCCCCTCCTATGATAGCCCTAGTTGGTTTATGTTGCTTGCAATGAAAGAACTCTAAGAAATTTAATAATGCAGAATAATGAAAATGATGCTGATTCACATGAGATTTAATTTGTTATGTGAGTAAATAAGCAGAACAAAATGGTCATAATTGACTATACTTCATCTCTGTAGAGAGTACATAGAGCTGTCTGGCCTTAAAGGCCTTTGTGCCTTGTCCTCATGGGGGGAAAGATATATAAAATGTTCTCTTTTAAGTGGATCATATTCATTGAAATTAAGAATAAAAATTGTAAAAGTTATAGGTTATGTAGAACAAAGTTACAGTGGGAGCATTTTCAGTGAACTTTATTAAGGAAATATTGGTTATGAAATATGAAATCACATATACTAGAACATAAAGTTAAAGAGGTAGAAAGCTTTTTTGTCTCATTTTTACAGTCAGGAAAAGGTTTTTTGTTCTGCTTATCCTGGGGTCCTAATTTTAATGTTAATATTTAAAGTTTTATCCAGGTAAAAAAAACATTTATAGTTTCCATCAGCTAACATTTGATAGGTATAGATTGAACACAAATTAGCTTTATTTTCTCCCTATGGTAAATTAGGTCATATTATTTGGTGCCTTTTCTGCTTTAGCTAAGTTTTTTCCACTTGCTTTCAATCAGAAATGAATGTCTTCTCAACTTGTATCATTAGCAGATTAATTTTCCGTTTTGCCCACTTCAAGATAGAAAAGGCACCATCCCTATGACAAATCTTACTACCCCCATTCTCTAGGGAAAAGATTATGAGCAGGTTTTCCTAAAATTAATGAAGTGAAAACATTTAGTTTTGACCATGACTTTCAGAGGTAGGTTCACCCATGTGTAAGTAGCCTAAAGAATCCTCTGGACTTTCATAAATAAATAAAGAAAATCCACAAAGGCACATGAAAAATCATGAACTCTAGGAGTTATCTAATTTACACATAAATTCAGGCATAAGTGTAACCTATTTCTCCCCCTTGTGTTTTGTAAATTCTTCTTGTTTCTCAGCATGATTACGTGTGGATTTAATCTAGACACACCAACCATTAAGCAACCAATTTCACAGTTAAGTGAGTTGTCTATGTTTAGATTTCCTGTTGGTCTCTTAAGACCTATTGTCTTCTTCCCTTGTGATCATCAAATTATATACTGCAATTGGTTAGAGATATGACCTAGTGGTTCTCGTTTTAATGGAGAACATTCCTAGAAGAATTCTCACCCTCTGCTGTTTCACTTGATTTCTTTTGCCCCAGAGCAAATGTCTCAGTGATATAATTGAATCTTGATAAATGAGTCCTCAGGAAATTCTTTATGGCTGATGATAGGCATGTTTGCTTTCCTACCAGTGTTAGTGATACAAACATAAAATCAGTTTACTCTCTTAATTCTATTAATATTTAATTAATGTAACTTTTCTTCTTACATTTCCTTCAAGGAAAGATGTTTAGTTCTATCATTTTTCTTTCGGTTCTCATTAGTCTCCCCCCCACAAAGAAATGCTACTCTTTCTAAAATTTCAAATATGGACTACTAAAGTTATCAGAAGTGATTTTTTTAAGTCAAATGTCTATTCAAGTGTGAAAGAAATTTACTTGCTACCAAAAGCTCAAAAAAACAGATGATAACATAATGTTATTCATTGTTATTCAGTGTTATTCACTGATCAGCCTTCCTATTATTTGAGAAAGTACCACTGTGTTCCGCAGCCACACCCATCTACCTGCCCAATCCAAGCATCTGCCTATAAGAACATCTCTGAAAGGGGTGGGGAGGAGCTGGGGAGAGCTACTTACTTTGAACTGGACAACTAACTGGTTTGCAACTTTAAAATTTACATTTTGTCTGTTTTATAAGCCAATTAAAAAGGCAAATATTTTCTTGACTGAGATTGCAAAAACAAAAGAAGAGAAAAAGAAAAAAAAATCTATTAACTACATTGATCCAGTCTCTTTCAATTTCAAGAGTCTAACTCTAACTGGCCTGACCAACAGAGTAGACATGTTGGGTCGTAAGTCCACACCAGCAGACAGAGCTGTTGAGTGTATATCATCAAGACTAAGTCTCCTTCCAGAACTGCTGCCTCTGGTTTCTTTGCATTGGCTTGTTTTTAGGCAGGACTCCTCCACCCATACACAGAGATAAGGTGTCTACCAGAAGTCCCAGGCTCCTAGTCTACTAGTTTAGTAACAACCTCGGTGAAAAGAACCTCTTTCCCCATTGCTGGTCTCTTTCTGGGGCTCAGTTAATAGCGTCAGTCTCTTCTGCCCAGATTCTAAACCAGCTAAGAAATAAGAAAAATAATAAGGGGCCCAAACATCACCTTTATTACTGATAGAGACTGTCAGTTGACTTTAGATGTCATTTGGCCCCAGAAGGACTTCCTAATATGAACCCTAGAATAGGGCAGACATTCTACTCAGTCCCGAGCTTGGGTAGTGCTGCTCCAATCTGGGCCTCCCAAGGGGGCCTCCATAGGCAGCTTGGCCTAATGAATGAGCCTGGTTTATTCTTCTCAAACTTACTAATTAGACAAACCACTCTTCCTGTGGATTAAAGGGAGGGAGAAAGGCCAGAGCTTTTATGTCTGGTAAAGCTGGAAATATCATAAATGTAAAGAACATTCTTACCTAGTATTTCCTGGCTCTTTGTTCTCTTAGGCCATTGAATTAACCATTAAACTCATGAGCATTCAGGAATGTGGCTGCCTCCCTCCAAAGACAGTCCTATTCCCAGTTTTTTGGGGTCCTCCCTAATACTAGCCACTGCTCTCAGGACCTCCGGTGATATACAGAAGGCTCGGAAGTCATCAGAGCAACACAGGCATCCCTCAGAGGTATCGCAGGTTTCGTTCCAGACCATAGCAAAAAGATGAGAATGTGCATCACAAAAGAGTAAGTCAGACAACTGTGTTGTTTTCCCAGTGCATATAAAGGCTCACACTGTACTACTGTCTAAGTGTGGAAGGTGTTATGTCTAGAAAACAATGTACATATCTTAATTTAAAAATGCCTTATTGCTAAAAAATGCTAATGATCATGTGAGCCTTCAGCAAAATGTAATCTTTTTTGTAGGTGGATGGTCTTCTCTCGATGTTGATGGCTGCTGATGTTGATGGCTTTGTGTTGATGAGGGTGGTATTTCCTGGAGTTTGGGGTGGCTGTGGGAATTTCTTAAAATAAGACCACAAAGAAGTTTGCCACATTGATTGACCCTTCCTTTCGTGAAAGATATCTCTGTAGCATGTAATATTGTTGGATAGCATTTTAGCTACAGTAGAACTTTCAAAATTGGAGTTAATGCTCTCAAAACCTCTTTCTTCTTTATCAACTAAGTTTACATAACATTCTAAATCCTTTGTTGTCTTTTCAAAAGTGTTCCTAGAATTTTCATTAGGAGGTGCCGCTTTCTTTGCTTATTCCTTATTCATTGAAGTTTGATCTTGAGATGGGAATGATTCAGTCATATCTTCCGGTTCTCTTTCCAATTCTGGTTCTCTTCCTATCTCTACCACATCTGAAGTTACTTGCTTCAGGGAAGTCTTAAATTCCTAAACTCATCTATGTTGGTGGAATCAACTTCTCCCAAATTCCTGTTAAAGTTGCTATTTTCATCTCCTCCTATGAATGACCAATGTTCTTACTGGCATCTAGGATAGTGAACCCTCTCCAGAAGTTTTTTGATTTAGTCCGTCTCAATCAATCACCTACGTATGGCATGTGTGCCCTTGCAGAATGTATTCCTTAAACAATAAGCCATGAAAGTCAAAATTACTCCTCAATTCATGGGCTGGAGAATGGGTATTGGGTTAGGAGGCATGAAAACAATATTTATTTCCTCATATGTCTCCATTAGAGCTGTTATGTGACCAAGAGTCTTGTCAATGAGTAGTAATATATTGAAAGGAATTTTTTGTTCTGAGCAGTGGGTCTCGACAGCTGGCTTACAATATTTAATACACCTTGCTGTAAACATATGTGCTGTCCTCTAGACTTTGTCGTTCAATTTACACAGCACATGCAGAATAGATTTAGCACCATTCTTAAGAGGCTAGGATTTTCAGAATGGGACATGAGCATTGGCTTCGATTTCAAGCTGTAGCAGCTCCTAATGAGGAAGTCAGCCTGTCCTTTGAAGCTTTGAAGCTCTTCATTGACTTCTCCTCTCTGGCTAAGAAAGTTCTAATGGCATCTTCTTGCAAAAGAAGGCTGTTTCATCTGCACTGAACATGTGATGTGTAGTGTAGCCTCCTTCATTAATTTCCTTAGCTATTTGTTTCTGGGAAATTTGCTGAAGCTCCTCCATCCGCACTTGCTGCTTCATCTTGTACCTTTATGTCATGGAGGTGGCCCCTTCCCTCAAACTTCATGAACAAACCTGTGTTAGCTTCAAAATTTTCTCCTGCAACTTCCTTACCTCTCTCAGTCTTCATAGAATTAAAGTTAGGGGTTTGCTCTGAATTAGACTTTGGCTAAAGGGAATGTTGCAGCAAGTTTGATCTATCAAGACCACTAAAACTGTCTCAATATCAGCATTAAGTCTGTTTTCAATTTCATCTCACTTGCATATTCACTGAAGTAGTATTTTAAATTTTCTTCAAAAACTTTTTTCTTTGCGTTCACACTACGTGGCTGTTTTCTGCAAGACACCTGACTTTCAGCCTATCTTGGCTTTTGGCACGTCTTCCCACTAAGCTTAGTTATTTCTAGCTTTTGATTTAAAGCGAAAGGATGTGCAACTCTTCCTTTCCCTTGAATACTTACTTACAGGCCACTGCAGGGCTTAGAATTGGCCTCACTTCAATATTGTTGTGTCTCAGGGAAGAGGGAGGCCTGAGGTGAGGGAGGGAGATGAAAGAACAACCGGCCGGTGAGGCAATAAGAGCGCACCAGATTGATCTATGAAGTCTGCCTTCCCATATGTGTGGAATTTGTCTTGCTCCAAAATAATCACAGTCATAACATCAAAGGTCACTGATCACAGATCACCATAAGAAGTACAATAACAATGAAAAGTTTAAAATATTGTGAGAATTACCAAAATGCAACACAGAGACATGCGGTAAGCACATGTTGTTTAAAAATAATGCTTGTAGACCTGCTCAAGGCAGGGTTGCCACAAACTTTCAGTTTGTAAAAAATTCAATATTTGTGAAGTGAAACAAAATGATGTGTGCTATATTAACACATGAATCCAACTAACTCCAAGGCTCACTGTAGCAAAGACCGAAAGCCAACTTCCTGCTCTATCTCCGGTCCCACGTGGTGTCCAGGGTCATCTGTCATCATCTTGCAAAGAGCAAATGTTATCATAGGCTCTGCACCCATAGCCAGTGGTTAGGGGCCAGCCACATACACCAGGGCTGGTGGGTTCGAACCCAGCCTGAGGCCTGTCAAACAACAATGACAACTACAAATACAATAATGAAAAAAAAAAAATAGCCAGGCGTTGTGGCGGGCCCCTATGGTCCCAGCTACTTGGGAGGCTGAGGCAAGAGAATTGGAGGTTGCCCAAGAGTTGGAGGTTGCTATGAGCTGGGACGCCATGGCACTCAACCAAGGGTGACATAGTGAGACTCTGTCTCAAAAACAATGTTATCATAAAGACACCCCATTAATGAAATGTATTGAAATTCCACTAGTACATTTTTTTCAACAACTTAGTGATCCCCAAAATGTATAATCATAACAGTCTTTTAACAATTATAGTCCTAGGAAGAAATTATAAAGTCCATAAAGAAGCCCCTTTTTAAATGACAATGCACAGATATTAAAGTCAAGAGAATATTAAATTCTATAAATAAGTGCTCTAGAAGGTCAAAGTTCAAAATTGTGCTGTTAAAGTTGAAGTTCCAAAGCCATTGTGCACTCACTGTTCAGCGGATTAGACTGTGTGGAGCTCTGGGTATGGTGGGAGGGCTGAGGCTCTTGAAGCTTATGTGCCCAGGGCTGTTTTCTCAGAAAAAATATGGTTCTTTCAAGATCTCTGCAGTCATGTTAGTTCAACACCAAATCTCTTACTTTCTAAAGAATTAGAAAGTTAGTGAGACATACAAGATTGCTACAGTACAGGCCTCATCATTTTTAGAAAACAAGATAATATCCAACCCTCTAGAGCAATTAACCTCAGCAAAATTATGTATCAAAAACTAAGTATTAAGTGCTGAAAGAAAGCATTACAGACACATCAAGGGGTCTGAATAAAAAGAGTAAATGAAAATCTTGATTTGGCCTCCCCAAATGCTGGCCAGTCAATGGTGATTAGGTAAGGACATAATTTAACACTTAAATTCAACTGACAGAAAATTCTCAGAAGGAAAAAAGTTCATTTTGGTAGCCTATATTTACCATAATTTGGAAGAACACCCCATTTCTGCCTGTTATCTCCATTCCTGGGGAGTGGCACTTGGGACACTGCTGTCTTCCAGTGTAGTTTGGAAGTGGGTAGCAATGGTGCCCATGGTGGGCAGGCCTTGTTTGGGGTGCCTGTCTTTCTTCCAATATTGGAGACCTTTTAATTGCTGTTTTCTTTTCAGCCGTGTTTGTCTGGCACTTGGGGCGACATTGAGGATGGATTCTGTCTAGTGACATAGCATCTGCTACTTTGGACAGCAGATAGGTAGAGTCCTGAGGAAAAAGAAATTTGCCTCCTTAGAGAGATAGAGTTTTTAATCCAGAGTCGAATTTTAATCAGGTTTTCAGGGGTGTGTGATGGGTAGAACCAGTTGTGGATAATTGTTGAGCCTGTGGACAAGCCACATCAATTTAAAATTTCTTTGTTGTTCTTTCCCTGAAACTGCAGAATGCAATTTGCCTTTGTGCATGCCTAGTGCAACTGACTCAGACCCAAAGTAAACACTTTCCATCTAAAACCTCCCTGGGCTCTGTAGTACCTAAGACTCAGTTGTTTGATGGTTTAAAAGAAGATGAATATTATTTTGTCTATCAGTGCTCAAAGGTGCTTAAGGAATGCCTTCTGCCATCAAATCCTTGGATGACTTTTACCTATGTCAGAAAAGGTGCTTCTGCTTGCAAACTTGATTCTGGATTTCCTGTCAACTTGGCAAGATAGAGCTAAGAGCTCTTAGATAGAGCTGCCTTAAATTTGACTTCAAAGGAATAAAGAAATAGGTTATTCTGTCACACTTCCACACGAGGACTGAGAATCGAATTTCTTTGATGAGGTGTGGAGCCAAAAGGCAGAGAGTTAGGAAAGAGGAGACAGGGGTCAGGATTGGGGCAGACAGTGGCAGTTCCTGCTCATAACTGGTCTTTGTGCACAGTGGGGCTCTGGGAGCTGCTGAAAGTTCCTCTATCTGAATGGGCAGGAAATTTTCCCTTTCTAGGCTATGCTGTGCATTTTCAGGGTAAATTACTTTGCCCCCATCTCCTTTGCTCTATCTGCAGGGAGTAAGAGAGCTCCAGCCCGCCTCTCTCATCATCTCACCACACAGCTCCACCACCTCTATGAGCCTGAAGACTCCCATGACTCCTCTCACTCTCTCCTGTTGAGGTCAGTGAGGTGCAAGAAAGCTGACATTTCTCCCTCCCAGACTCTAATCTATCATTTCTAGATTCCTGTAGCACCTCCAGCCAGACCCCCAGCCCCCTCTTTCATGAATCCCTTGAACATCTAATTATTTAGACTGATTATCTAACTACGTAAGTCAGAAGATGTCACTTCTTTTCCCAGACATCTTCAAAGTCTCCCAGTCCTTTCAGGATAAATGACCAACTCCTCACCATGACCTCCATGCCTGATGCCATCTGCTCACCTCCCACCCCCTGGACCTCCTGAGCCTCCTCCTGCTCTTCCTTTCCATACTTTCCATAATCTTCAAGTTGCCAGCCTTGCTCTTGCCTCAGGGCATTTGCATAGTTCAAGTCTATTTCAGGGGCTAGAAACCGCCTCCCCCAGATGTCCTCTTGGCTGGCTCCCTCATTTCCTTCATTTTTGCTCGAAAGTTACCTTCTTAGAGAAGCCATTCATATCCACTTAATTAAAATCCCCATTTCCTTCTATGGTGTCCAGAGTAATGTATCCCCACATCCTTACCCCTAAATGTGTGGATATGTTATAGAACATGGCAAAAAGGGCTTTGCAGATGTGATTAGGTTGAGTCTTGAGATGTAGAGATTATTCTGGATTATATGGGTGAGTTCACTTTCATCACAAAAATTCTTATAAGAAGGACAGTGAAGGGTGAGGGTCAGAGAAGGGAGGATATCAGAAGCAGAGATGGCACTGATGTGATGGCTGGAAGGGGGCCACAGCCAAGGAACACGGGCAGCCATGGACCCTGGAAAAGGTAAGAAAACAGGTTCTCTACAAGAAATTCAATCCTGCTGACAGCTGTGATTTTAACCCAGTGAAACATTTTGTACTTCTGACCTATGGAACTGTAAGATGACAAATTTGTGTTATTTTAAGCCAAGTTTATGATAATGGTTCATAGTAGCAAAAGAAACTAATACAGAACTCACGTAAACTAATATACATATAAAGTAACACAGAATTAATACAGCCCCCTCACCTCTGCAATCCCCATCTGCCTCACCTTTTTAATTTTCTCCATGGTTCTTAACACCATGTCACATAATAAATATTTTGCTTATTTACGTTGTTTATTTTAATCTGTACCCACAAGAATATCAGGGCAGAGAATTGTGCGTGTGTTTGTTATTAATCCTCATTATCTGTAACAGAATCTACCATACACTAGACCTCAAAAATGATTTGCTCAATGGAAGGGTGTATTTGTTTTTAAAAATCCTATCACATCCTTAGGTTGTTTTTTTGAACAGTTTAAAAATTTTTTTCTTAAGCTGAAAGTGACCTTTTCTTCCTTATAATAGGAAATTCCTTTCTACACTGTCAGTCTTTCAGATGTAAGACGATTGACAGTGTTATAGTTACAAAATTTTATTACAAAGCTCACACCCACATTTTAAATATTTGAAATAGGAAAAAAAAACATTTCACATGTAAGATTTTTAAAAAAGAGTCTCATGTTTCAAAAACATTAGTAAATTCAGAAATTATGTTCTTATCTAATAAAGAAAGCAATCTTTAAATTCCTGGCCAAATATCAATTTCCTGAAGTCATACAGCTTCCAATCTAAGGACTTGGAGTCTTCTAGTGAGAATTCCAAAATATGTTTTTCCTAGATTTAGGGGAAATAAATCATCATACAATAACACTCTCCCTTCCTCCGTCTCTCCTTGCTACCAAGGGGGGCTTAGGGAGGCCTTTGAGATGTGCAGGTCATGGCTCACACTGAGCATTATTTCTGCCATGGCTCTTAAATTTTTGGAGCTCACAGTTGATGTAGATGGTCATTCCTAGGCAAAAAATGGGGCTCCCTTTGTTGGGTCCCAAGGAGGCAATCATGCCAGATGAAAAGGGAAGTACTGCTTCAGCTGGTAGCTGCCACAACAAAAGGGGCAAGGAATTCTCCCATTAAGAGGGGCTGTCAGGTACAGTAGCCTCTACTGTGGAGCTGGCAGTTCCCTTCCTGGGCCACAAGCCAGTGAACAGATGGACTCGCAATTTCTCATGACAGCATTTTGGCCACAGCAATGGATATGCCTCTATTTGCTTTTGTAAGGATGGATAAAAAGAGATAAATCACAGGACAAGAAGTTGAGAGTGCTCAGCTGTCAAAAGGAGAGGACCATTATCAGAAAAGATGTTCTTGTGAGACAATGATTATAAAAGATAGAATTAAAAGATCTGAAAGTTTATCCTTCACAATTGAGTACATAAATTAAAGCACCACATTGCCATCAAAGGATAGCTATTCAAAAAGGATATGATTAAAAATATTTATTGGCATGGAAACATTTTCACAATATATTGCTAAGTTTTAAAAAGGAGAGAGAGAGAGAGACAAACCAGTTAAAAGTAAAATAAATGCACGGTGTCGATGTGTGTGGATGAGGGGAGGGCGGAGGTAAGAACTGGCAATGATAGGAAGATACATCTTAAAATATTGTACACTAAAATAGTTAATAAGCAAAAAAATTGATGTATATTCTAGTATATGATATCAGATGACTTTATAATCTTCTTTTTGACGACATATTTTTTGATGTTTGGGACGAAAGGAACATAAACAGACATGTTTTCTTTATTTACCTTATAGATATTGTTTCTCAGAAAGCTTACTCAAAAAAAAGACTCTAGACAGGAACAGTTTTGTGGGTGATTTCTTAACACTTAACACAGAAACGGATAATTTCCATTCTATTTAGAATATTCTACAGTGCAGAAAGACATGAAGAGTATACCAATGGCATCTGTATGCCAAAGTCTAATAAAGAGCTAGGGGGAAAAAAATCAACCATTTTTAATCTAAAAATGCCAAGATGTTTTCATACTAGCAAGTTTGTTAGTACAACTTTTTAGCAGGTCAAAAGGGTAAGCCACCACTGTTGATATGCCTGCCTTTGTGACAGAAGAGCAAGAGGAAAGGGTTTCGTTGCAATCTGGCGCTTTTCTGAAATGGCATATTCAGCAGAGAAGGGGACCCGGTTGTAGGATCACCCCAGCAAGGATAGCGTTCTGGCTATGAAGGGTAGGCTGCCACAATTACCTAAGGGGAAGAGCCCCCCCCAAGAGTGATGTCTACAAAGTTGTTGCACACTTCCTATTTCCCTCAGAAAATTGCTCCTCTAAAATGACTTAAAGCAACAACGGCAACACAAATCTGAGTTTTATCCTACTATCCCCTCCAGACCCCGAGTGACTTGGGCAGGGATTTATAGAAGCTCTGACAAAACCTCATCAAATAAGCAGTGCAAGAATCAGAAGAAAACTTTAGAAAATAGGTAATTTATTTTATTACTGAAAATTGTGAGGACATTTGATTTGCATCAGTTTAGAAGTGAAGTCAGGAAGCATTTCCGAGAGGTGAAAAAATGTTATTTTAAAAATGGGATGAAAGCAGTGAATAGCAGATTTTAACAGCAAAAAGGAAACCAGTGAATTGAGAGGCAACTCAGAAAGTTGTCCCAGCACTGAAAGAAGAATAAAGAAATAAAGACGATGAGAAACGCGGCAATAGACCTTCCCTAGGATGGGTTTGCAAACTTCACTCTCAAACCTAGCATGATGACAGCTCTGATGGTCATTCCAGAAAAAAAGTTCCACAGTTCTTTGGAGGGTGGACTAGGAGATGTTGTCACTGCATAGCTTCCCAAGGGGAGGACTTCAAAGGCAACCGCAGTGATATTCAGCAATGAAGTATGTAGCACCTTTTCCTAGGATGAATTCTGGAACTTAATTGTCCAACCTCATGTGCATGAGGACGTTTATTAGCAGAAAGAGATGACAGAACAGACCTGGGTCACTAAACACAAGGTCTTCATAGCAAAAGGAATAGGAAAATGCCAGGCAAATTAACTAGCAAATCCTACACATAGCCTTAGGCATAATATTTCTGAGTTTCAAAGACAAAGGGAATTCTTCCAATGGAAAGTTAGGGGGACCCTGACGTGAAGCTGCGGAGCTGATGTTGTCATGGGAAGGACTCCGCACCAGAGGTGAGCGGGTGTTGGAGGAGCAGCAGAGTCTGATGAGAGCAAAGCTGAAGTGAGTCTGTGAATAGTCCCCATATTCCAATATTCCACTGGATGTGAAAGAAACTTGATAGCGCCTCCCCCAAACATGACACAGTGGTAAAATTAAAAGTTATCTTTGAAACTGCTAATGATAAGAAACAAATTCTGATCAACTAGGCCACAAGAATCCTCCTATACTTCTTTGAAAAGAGAAAAGACATTTTAGAAATGTCATTTGGAGAGACGATAAAGGAAGATCCAACAAAAAAATGGGAAAATTTTTATGTTTTACAGAAATATACCAGGCAATTCATTAATATAAATACATGATTATTTTTCTGGATGTTGTAACTTTTGGGATTATTCTCATTACTTTAAGATTCTGCAATTTGTTATTATTCCTTATTCAAATAAAAATTTATGTTCATGCCTAATTTTTTAAATCAAGGTATGGGTTATATACAGTAAATCAGAATTGGCATTTTTAAAAATATAAACTTTAAAATTATCTAAATTCATGCACCCCAAACCAGGATCTGTCTCTTGTATATAGTCCAGGTAACATTCTTATATTTCTTTATCAAACCAAGGAATAAATCAACAGAAAGAAATAGAGACTTTAAATGGGGAAGATGGAAGACTAAAAAGATTCTGGGTGATATCAAGATTGGAAAACATAGTAATTGTCTGAGTGATTGTTAACATAGTTATAAAACCTGATATAAACATAAAAAGTGACTCCTGAAAGAGAAAAATAGTATAAAAATTGGTTATTAAAGATAAGAAATATTAGCTCATTTTTATGAAATGTGGTATGGAGTGGGAGGAGATATGAAAAGAAGGCTTTGTTTCTCAGATTCCATAAACTTTCTATTTATAGTCTGTTTATGATAGTATACGGTTTTGTTGTTTGACATAAAATGGGCATGGTGTTCTAAATATATAATAATGGTGCATTGTTAACGCTTATACTCAGAATGGACACCAGTCTTAATAACCCAGATGGTCATCCTGATGCAGGTAGAAAAAATAATGTCTTAGGCATAAATAATGGTAATCATTGGTAGAAAAAGTAAGAAATTGCAATTCTAAATCTTCAGATATTTTAAAAGGGGACTTTTAATCTTTGGTTACTATCCAGTCATTCTTCAGCGAGAATATTGGATTTGGGGGGGAAAAAAACAACTATTTAATGGATACAAAAATTTCTCTCTATGCCTTGCCATTACTAAGCTAATGCAAATATAGATACAGGGACTCATAACCTCCTGTGTTAGATTGATAGAATACCAATGATCAAAATAAAACAGCTACAGAACTTATGGTACCTTCAACATTGCCTCCAAAGAGAGCAATTGTAGTAAATTTCTGTGAACTTTTCAAGCACTAATCTCACTTTCTTTTCTTCACTGCAGGAATGAATGTAAAGCCCTTTTGAAAAAAATCATACTCTTCGTCTATCACTGCCTTGACTTTGTTTTTTCCATTACAGGTTCATTGCTTTTAAAACAAAAAATAGTTGCTAATATAAGCAAACACCATCCACCTCACTCTTCACCCCCCCAAAAGACAAATCAAAAACCTCCAACCCCTAAACAACACTATTTCCTGAGAGCTGTTAACTAATTTATGCATTTGTTGTATAAAACATGTTGGCAGTGTAAGTGGAAAAGCAGTGAAACAGAGGTGGGACTTTGAAACAGTGATTCTTTCCTACATAAGGGATAGAGTTTATTTAATACTTAGGACTCTAAGCTCTACGTTACGTATTTTTATTTGTCAGTAGTTATGGAAAACACAAATTTAGAAATACATCCTACCTTCCACTTAACCTGGAATCTCAGGCCAGGTCTTTTTTAAATTTTAATATCAGATTAATATAAGGGTACAAACCTCTAGGTTACACTATTTGCAGGTTAGGAAAGCTTCCTATTGTGGTTGTGCCCCTCACCCGGGAGGTGCCCCATCTACCCTAACATTGTGCCCATTCGGTGAGAGCACACTGAGCCTCCCCTCCCACAAGGCCAGTTCTTGAGCACTTGTAGGAAAATTGCTCCTCTAATTTGCTCTAGAGCTGGTGTTCCAATTATTCATCTGTCTGAGCATGACAGTGGTACTGTTTCCCTTTTCACACTTTATTATAAAAAAAGAGCTACTAAGTTCCAGTTCACTTGCTGGCCTTAAGGGTGTGTGTGTGTGTGTGTGTGTGTGTGTGTGTGTATCCAGTCCATTCCTGTGTACAACATTTTCCAGTAACTTAAGAGTATGATACCAAGGCAAACGTTTCCAGCATCCAAAATAAATTTTTCATGGGCCTGTCAGTTTTTGGCTTTTCCTTGGGAATAGTTTAGTTCAGTTGCTTGGGTACAGTTGATTGAATACAGTTGCAACAACTAATCAAAACCTGTTACAAGTTAGGGCTCCTTGCAATTTGTGCTCTCCTGTCCTCACAGTGACGCATTATTTTAAAGTCAGAGTTTAGCACCTGTACAATCCTTCTGCGCTGAAGTCTTGACTAATGAGGAGGAGAATGGGCACCGCATCACTCACTTATGAGCTGAAGAAAAGTCTTATTAAAAAAAAATAATGTTCTCTGTAAAGGTGACAAATGAATTTCTTTCTCTTGTCTTACTGGGAATAGGTAAGGCTCCCTTGCCTTCAGGCTTCCTGTCAGTGGTTGAGATTGCCCGGTGGAAGGCCCAGCAGGAGGGTGGAAGCTCAGGGCAGTGAGAAGTCACTGTTTTTATTAACCCACCTTCCTGCCTGCCAGATACCTGAGGCTTGGCTTTGTTACTCTGCTAAAGGCCACAGCCTCTGTCACAAAACCTCTCCATCCAGCCTTCTAGATGAGATCTAATACTCTCTCCTCATTTTGTGTTTTCAGGCAGAGAGCTGGTAACAGCCTCCTTCTCAGGTACTGAACTCTGCCTCCTAGCTTCCAGGAGTGTCCAACCTATGGCCTAAGGGCTGCGTGTGAACTTTGGGAGGACTGTATTGCTTATCTGTGGCTTTGGAGATCACAGAAATTATGCACAAACCTTTCTCTGTGTGTGTGCACGCGCTCATCAGCTTTTAATAGTGTTTGTGTATTTAATGTGTGGCCCCAAACATCTCTTCTTTTTTCAATGTTGTGGAGAGAAGGCAAAAGATTGGGCACCCTGAAACTATAGACACACCTTTGTGATAAGTGGTTTTAATTAAATTCACCTCAAAATTTTCCAGTGAAAATGTGCATTGTTTTTGCCAGGTCTTTGGGCAAGATAGTGCTTTTAAATAAAATAAGGCATTTGGCCAGACTTAATAAGGGAGAGGAAATAAAGGGGCCTTGAGTACTAAGTGAAGCTCTGTGCAGTCTGTTCCCTCCCAACTCCATCTCATCATCCTGGCCCTCTCTTCTTCCTCCTGCTCCCAGTTTCCTCATGACTGACCAAATCCTTTCATTTCCATTGTTCATGGAATCTTCTCTACTTTGTGTTTAGTCCCATTTTCTAGACCTATCACCCTCTCCCATCTCCTGAACTTCTCGTCAATCTTCATCTCTTACTGTTCATCTTCCCATATACCAATAATAATTACTGATTAAATGGGAAATAAATTTGACATACTAATTAGACATTTGTACTATGTTAAGGTACAAATATCTGAAGATCAAGCCCTTATTTGTAATATGTTATATGTTTATTGGAGATAAAGAGGACAATTTTAAACTAGAGATTGAGAATATAAACAGTGTATTTGAAGGATAGAATGATATTCTAGATGCCAGGGTCTTGATACTATGACCACTTATCAAGTTCAGGAAGAATGAGGAGGAAGTTTGAAACCATACATTCATGCCATTTTTGTAGTTCCTAGCAATGAACTATGAAGAACAGCTGTTATTACTTTTTCTCTTCCCAAATAGATTGTTACATTCCCAAGAATGGGAACCATTTTTTTCCTTTTCTTTCTCTCTCTCTCTTTTTTTTTTTTTTTTTTTTTTTTAGAGACAGAGTCTCACTTTGCTGCCTTTGGTAGAGTGATGTGGCGTCACAGCTCACAGCAACCTCCAGCTCTTGGGCTTAGGCTATTCTCTTGCCTCAGCCTCCTGAGTAACTGGGACTATAGGCACCCGCCACAATGCTTGACTATTTTTTGTTGCAGTTTGGAGGAGGCCAAGTTTGAACCCACCACCCTTGGTATATGGGGCCAGTGCCCTACTCAGTGAGCCACAGGTGCTGCCTGTTATTTTTTCTTTTCTTTAGTATCTTCTACAGAGGGTAATGATGAGTTGATATTTAATAAGTATTCAGAGTGCTACAGTGGCTGTCAAACATTTTCTGTAAGGCCCAGGTAATAAATATTTAGTCTTTGGGGGCCATAAAGTTTCTGTCACAACAATCCTATACTGCTGTTATACCCCAAAAGAAAGAGTAGACAATATACAAGCAGTGGGCATAGACGTGTGCCAATAAAACTTTATTGATGGATACCCACTTGAATCTCATACAATTGCTACATGTCACAAAATATCATTCCTCTTTTGAGTTGTTCTTTTCCAATGGATTAAAAGGTAAAAACTTTTGTTAGCTCGACCTGTACAAAAAAGAGGCAAAAGGGGGTGTGGCATGGTGTTACTTGCCAGTAATCTTGGTGCTTTGGGAGGCGGTTGTGGAAGAGACCAGAAGTTCAAGACCAGCCTGGGCAATATATCAACACCATGTCTCTACAAAAAGTAAATTTAAAAAATTAGCTTGGTGTGGTGGTGTGGTCTTAGCTACTCAAAAGGCTGAGGCAGGAGGACCCCCTGAGCCTAGGAGTTGGCAGTGACAGTGAGTTATGATTGCATCACTGTACTATAGCTTTGGCAGTAGGGAAAGATTCTATCTCAAGAAAAAACAAATCAGGCAATGGCTTGGGTTTGGTCCAGGGGCTATAATGTGCCAATACCTGGCTTACATTATTCTTATTTTTGGTTCTACCTTTTTTTGCTATTCCCTTGCCTCCTTATTACCTAATTCTCTCTCCTTGCTTCCTTTGACCTGCCTTTAACTGGTTGCCAATTCTCTGATATTCTTCCTTCCTCCCTGTTCTTCCTTCTCTTTTTTTCTTTCCTGTCTCCAGATGTTATAGCCATTCTTTTTTTCTATTTACCTGAGTATTGTCACCTTAGCTGGAAGGATTTTCTGAAACACAGATCCAATCTCTGGGAATAGAAGATACACGGGATTAAAATAATGTTTAAAATCCTGAGTCCTGAAATGAGTGCTCTTCTTCTCCTCCTCATTTTCACACTCCTCATACACCAGCCTCTATGGTAAAAGAACACAGAAGTGACTTGTATGTCCTGACAAGAGTCTTGTTACTAAGCTGTACTAGCATGTGGGTGAGTAATGCTATGCCAGTTGTGCTGTTTGTTCTGTTTTAACCTGCAGTAATTGAGCCCCTCAGCTGTTTATTCTTTAACCCCTTCCTGTAAATTCAGACACCTGTTTGTGAAAATTACTTTGACTCGCTAATAATTTTAGTTTTGCCGAAAATAATTTTTATGATTTCCAACCACTTTAATTCATAGCTTCTACTTATAAATATGACTTTATTCAAGTCTTTTTTACAATACTTTCATCAACAATTTGCCACAAACCTACCAGGTTTGAGCAATAGTCTTTATAATTCAGTTACCAGGTGAACTTTGGAAATACAGACACTACAAAGCCAAAAGCAAACAAAATAACCTTGCAAACAACCAAACCAAATGAAAATAACAACAACAAAAAAACCCCACTTTGGTTATGTCAACAATATTCAGAGAGCATCTCCTTTAAAACAACATGGTTTCAGCAAGTTTTTCCTTTAAAAAATGCAGCAGATTTTTCCTTCTTATTTTCTTTCTTTCTTTATAAAATTGCCAACTTAACAAATAGGGAATTTTTCCATTATCTGAAGTTATACAGAATTTTGCTTAAAAGTCCAAAATGTTTTTGGCTTTCCTTATTTGTTAGGACACTCTGATTAGATGATTAGGTATTAGAACCCCCTTCTTCTTTGAAACAATTTTTTTTCTTTTCTTCCACTAAGTAATCTCTAACTTAGAGGTAAGGCAAACAATTTCAACTTTCTTTACCACTGTGTTAGTCATTATGATCTTTTTAAGACATACCATGATTTTTCCCCCTTAATTCAGAATATTTGATAGAATGGGACAGTATAATTAGTAAAATGTAGACAGAAGCAAAATGTTTACAAAACACATGAAAACTTCATAATCATTCTATCCTCCAGTGAAGACACAGTATGGATTTGGAATATTGTTCCAGCTCTTGTCCTCTTTAGGAAGATATTATCAATTTATTGAATCTCACTAAATCATTTCATAGATTGCAGATAAAGGCTGACTATGAGTTATCTTTGACTTGATATATACACACTAAAAGATAATAAAATGATTTTCCTCTGGTTGAACAGTTTTTTAGCTTTGAAAATATTTCACTCATTACCTTGATAATATTTGCAACATCTCACAGGTATGAACGAAGAATATAACTTTCACACAAGAAAACGTAGATAATCAGAAAATGTTTTATAATATAATTTACACAATGTTATATAACTAATCACAAATACTAAAGTTTAGGTTGCATATTCTTTATAGTACCCTGTAGTTCATTAACAAATATTATTCTGAAGACTACAGACATCAGAAAGTTATTGTTTATAAAACATAATTTTGCCAGGTGTCCTAAAGTCTTTCAAATACGTTACATGCAGTTTTATCAATGTTACAGCAAGAGAAAAAAATATTCTCTCTGAATCCAGAAAGGAGCAAGAAAATAGTTTCATGGGCATACTCAAAGAAACAAAGGCTTCAAGGCAGACCAGTGGAGGGGTGGTATTGCTCTACTTGGACTGAGTCAAAAAACGTGCAAAGAAAGAAGTCAGCCATTGTGGCTCAGGGTACTTTGCTCAGGGCAATTGCCCCTTTGAAATTAGCCACCAGTCACATGAAAAGGTCACATGCAAATATTCGATCTAAAATTCCCATCTAATAGCTAGGCTGATAGCCTGTATCAACTATCATTTTTGTGAATGAATGAGTTTTCAGACGATTCCAGCTCCAGACTTTGAGCCACTTTAGCTGATGTCAAGTGGAGCAAAATTGAACTATTCTCACTAAGCTCTGCCTAATTTTCAAGTTTATGAGAAAAATAAATGTCATTCTCTGAAGCCTCTAACTTATGGAGTAATGTATTATGTAGCCATAGAGAACAGGAATGGCCATCAACAAAATAGTTCTTTATCACTATAAAAATTACATTGCTCGGCTTGGTGCCTGTGGCTCAACAGGCCAAGGCATCAGCCACGTACACCTGAGCTGGTGTGTTCAAATCCAGCCTGGGCCTGCCAAACAACAATGACAGCTGCAACCAAAAAATGACCGGGTGTTGTGGCGGGCGCCTGTAGTCCCAGCTACTTGGGAGGCGGAGGCAAGAGACTCGCTTGAGCCCAAGAATTGGAGGTTGCTGTGAGCTGTGATGCCACGGCACTCTACCCAGGGTGATAGCTTGAGGCTCTCTCTTAAAAAAAAAAAATTACATTGCTCATGTAATAGGAGTTCCATTGTCTCTTATAAACCAATACTGAACTATAGTAACCTGGTGTACTTAGCTCATTTTCCTGTTTGTTGAATATATAGCTCCTTTTTTTTCTGATTGCCTTGGGAATAGAAACAAGTAAGACCCCTCAGACAGAGAGTGACCAGCAATTTATTGCTCTATGGCTTTTGAGAGTTCCCAGAAAGAGGAGACAAAATTACTGGCTTGCACTGAAATGCTTGCATTAGTTCTGCTCTTGGAGGAACACCTTCATAGCTAGCAACATGATGATGTCACCCTTGTGGACCTATTACAAAGAATAATTCACTTCTTATCTTGATCTATCTCTGTAATTCTAGCACAAATAATTTTGGTGGTGTGGATGAGTAAATAGTAGGTATAGACAGAGCAGTAGGTAAGTATGTTCTTATTTTTGTGCAATTCCTTAAGTAGCTGGAAGCATGTGGTTGTGACAAGTTTGGAGTTACTTCCCCATTTGTAAGTCAGCAGAATGGCTTCTGTTGTTGACTTATTAATCATAGGATAAGCTGAAGAAATCTGCCAAACCATGTTGGCCAACTGCTCCATGAAACACTTCAGTTGACTTAGAGGTCAGCATCACTGTTTCAGCCTGACATTTTAAAACATTTTGGCAGCTCGGGTAAAATTTCTGTCAATAAAATGCTTACTCTTTATTAAGGTAAATTGTTTACAGCAATCTATACGGTGCAACAAGTTGGTATGGCTGAAAAATTTACATTTGGTGTTACTTTAAGGTGTTGTAAGGACTCCATGCCAATAACATAGTTCTTCCTTAGATGTGATCCTAGGAAATCCATGGGCTATTGAGCAAACCTCATCTTTATAGAACAGTAAGAAGCTTGTATGCAGCAATGCAATACACCATTGTGACCTCTGAATCCGTTTGCAGTTCAATAGGTAAAGATTTGAGTCAAACCTTTTCTGCTAATAGTCCCTGAAAGTACAATGATTAGGTGCCAAAATAGTGAAAAAATCCATTTCATAGATGAAAAAGGCAAAAAGTACATTATTCAATAATTTGGACTCTGGAGCCAGACTTCCTAGGCTCAAATTCTGTCTCTGACATAGGTTGTATTATTCTAGGGCAGGACACTTAGTCTTTCCTTGCCTCAGCTCCCTCATTTCTAAAATGAAAACGTAGAGTTGATGTAAGGTATGAAAGAGTTAATTCAAGCGCTATGCTTGGTATATCGTGAAGTGCTCAGTAACTGTCAGCTATTACTATTATTCTGTGATGAACTGTGAAGTGCCTTAAACTACTCACAAACTTCCCCTTTTGCCATTATCCAGTGTTTTAGAGCTCTGAGCAGTTAATCATCCAACTTGGTTAGGCAGAAGAAGACCTGCTTCAAGCACATTTTTAATATCAACACCTTCTCTGGAAATGGTACAGTCTTTTCAGGGATCTCCTGTAACAGTCAGCTCTGAACATCAACATTAGATACTATTCTTTTAATTATACCCTAGGCAAGTAGAAAACACAACATGACCACTGATTACGTGGCTCCAATGCTTCATAGAGATATAGTTAATAAGAAAAACCTTGCAAGAAGAGTTTCAAACAGGTCTTATATTGTTTGAGAAAGTAAGTGAAAGGCTTCTGACTTCAGAAGGAACTCATGCTACAGATGTTATTCTTGAAGCATTTAGTGTTTCAGAGCTAGCTGCCATTATTTTTCTTGTTATATATAACTACTCCACCATCAGCTTAACAATCAATGGTAAAGAATTGTGAGTTGTTCTCAACATAAGAAACTCATTCTAACTGAAAAGCGAATGGCCATATAATATCTCAAAAAGTAACATTCTGCTGAGACCAGCTCCATAGAATGTTTTTTCCAGTAAGATAGAAAGTAACCTAACAATGGCAGACTTTTGACGAAGAAAAACAGTAGAAAGTGCATCAGCCCCAAGAAAGTTTAGTTTTGCTTAGCTTTAGATCATATTAAGTATTGCACATACTTATCTCCCTGAAATAAATGCTCATAGCAGAGATAGAGTAATCTAAGGAGGTGCTAGTGGCAATTCTCATTCCAAAACTTCCCTTGTCATTTAGATGTTTACTGTGCTCTCTTTTTGTGACATTATCAGCACTTTTCCCTTCCTTGAAAAGACATTAGTGTTGTACTATTATCAAGAGTTATGGGAAACTTTGTAACACATAATATTTTTCTTCTTTCCATAATTCCTGAGTTTTTCTGTGAATTCAGCCTTTTTACTGATGCCATAATTAACACATGGGTGAAATATGAGCACTTTTTGTCAGTCACTTCTCAGAGTTTTGCTCTCTGGTGCCTTCCCTGCCCTTCTGTATGTTGGGGAGCTACCTTTTCCAGGTTCCTTTGCACTCTGACTTATGAATGGGTTTTTTTTTGTTTGTTTTATTTTATTTTATTTTTTTATTAAATCATAGCTGCTTACATTAGTGCTATCAAGGGGTATAATGTGCTGGTTTCATATACAATCTGAAATGTTTTTTTTTTCTTTTTTTTTCTTGAATCATAGCTGTGTAGATTAATTCAATCATGGGGTACAGTGTGCAGGGAATGGGTTTTGCCAAGAGGTGAGAGATTGGAGGGCAGGAGGAAAGGAGAAGGTAAAGTGCTTGTCCTCTCTGTGTCTGCTTTGGGCAACGTCTCTAACAGGGGATGTGTGTCCTCTGTGGCACTGGGAAATCAGCCATGGTTCCACTCTCTGCTGGGCTTTAGCTTTGGAACTTTTGTAACATTGATTTAACAGACTTCCTGTATTAAACTCCCTCTGTTGAAAACAGAAAGAGTAATGTTCTGTTTTCTGACCAGATCCTGACATACACTTGTAGAATCTGTATAATATCTCTAAAAGAAAACACTAGAATACTAGAAAATTCAAGGATGGTAAGGGTAACAGAAATTGTAAATGATATAATTGAAACCATTTCTGGATCACTGACAATTTATTTGAATATCTACAATCATTTTATTAACAATTAGATATTAATAGGCATAGAAGAAGCCAATGTTTGCAAAACCTGCAAGAGTCACAATGTTACTTGTCTTAGGCCACTCCCTGTGCTGATTCAGCTGCAGTGACCAAAGACTTAGATAACAACATTCAATTCCCTTTGACCAAAGACTTAGATAACAACACTCAATTCTCTTTGAATATCCAGAAAGTCTTCTCAAGAAGGATGAGTTCAAACAAGTTTAGGTTGTGAAGATAAAAATAAATGTCTAACTCTTTAATACATTGACAAACATCCTCAATCATCAAGAATATTAAGGAAAACATAACCTTATCAAACAAACTAAATTAAAATACCAGTGGCTAATCCTGGAGTGATGGAGATACGTCACAGACAAAGAATTCACACTAGCTATCATGAAGAAGTTCAGTGAACTTCAAAACAACACAGAGAAGGAATTCAGAAGCCTATCACAAAAACTTAAGAAGGAGATTGAAATAATAAAAAAAATTTCAACAGAAATTGTGGAGAAAAAGATTTAAATTCATAAACTAAGACATGCTTTAGTGTCTTTCAACAGCTGAACAGACCAAGCAGAAGAAGCAATTAGTGAAGATAGTCTATTTGAACATATGGTCAGAAAAAAAAAAGAATAGCAAAGAATGAAGCATGCCTACAAGATCTAGAAAATAGCCACAAAATGGGAAATCTAAGAGTTATTTGCTTTACAGAGGAGTTAGACAGAGAGACAGTGTAGAACGTTTATTCAAAGAATAATGACAGAGAATTTTCCAAACCTAGAGAAGGTATCAAGATTGAAGTACAAGAAAGTAATAGCACATCAAGAAGATTTAACCCAAACAAGACCACCACGAGAAGTTTAGCAATCAAACTTCCAAAAGTCACAGACAAAGAAGTGAAAAAAAAAAAAAAAAGAAAAGAAAAGAAAAAGAAAACATATAAAGGAACTCTTCCATATCTGGCGGAAAACTTCTCAGAGAAAACTGAGGCAAAGAGAGTGTTCCATGATAGATTCAAAGTTCTCAAGGAAAAAACCTTAACCCTAGAATATAATTAATGCATCCTGCAAATATATCCTTTAAACATGAAGGAGAAATAAAGACTTTCCCAGACAGACAAAAGCTGAGGGGTTTCATTAACATCAGACTTGTCCTATAAGAAGTGCTAAATGCAGTCTTTCAATCAGAAAGAAAAAGATGTTAATGAACAATAAGAAATAACCTGAATGCATACAATTCACTGGTAGTGGTAAGTACACAAGTACAGGATACTGTGTTGCTTCAATTGCAGTGGACAAACTACTCTAAATTCCTTTCTTAGAACGAAAACTAAAAAACAAACCCATCAAAAACAACTGCAATAACTTTTTGAGAAAGGGATTTTATAAAAAGGTATAGATGAAAATAATAAAACATGGAGTTAAAGGGTAATACTTTTGCTAGATTTCTCTTTGCTTTTTTGTAAAGAGAAGTTGTCATGCATTTAAAATAATTGTTTATAAAATGTTTTTTGCAACTTTCATGGTAACCTCAAATCAGAAAAGTGACAATAGATACACAAAATACAAAAAGCAAGCAATTAAAACATACTCTCAGAGTAAATTTCATTGACACAGAAGCAAGGAAGAAAGGAAAAAATGAAAGAGAGGGCTACAAAACAACCAGAAATCAAATAGTAACATGGCAATCTTAAGTCCTTACCTATAATAATAATAACATCGAATGTAAATGGACTTAACTCTCCAATTAAAAGATAGAGCAAACTATATGTTTTATGCAAGAAACGCATTTCACTTATAAAGAACACATAGAATCAAAATAAAGGGATGGGAAAAGATATTTTATACAAATGGAAACCAAAAAAGAGCAGGGATAGCTATTCTTCTTCAGATAAAAAGATTTCAAGACAAAAATGATAAAAACAGACAAATAAGGTCATTGTATAATGATAAAGGGGTCACTTCAGCAAAAAAATATAGCAATTCTAAATATATATGCACTTAATACTGGAGCACCCAACTTCATAGCGCAAATATTACCAGAGCTAAAGAGAGAGATAGAACCCAATACAATAATCATTGGAGACTTCAATACTCCACTCTCAGTATTGGATAGATCATCAGGACAGTAAATCAACCAAGAAACATTGTACTTAACTAGCACTATAGACCAAATGGGCCTAATAAATATTTACAGAACATTTCATTTAACATTTGCAGAATATCCATTCTTTTCCTCAGCTCATGGGTCACTACCAAAGGGTATAACTTATGTTAGGCCACAAAAAAAAAATCTTTAAAAGTTCAAAAACTTTGAAATCATATAAAGTATTTTCAATGACTGTAATGGATAAAAGTAGAAATCAATAAAAAGAGGAACATTGGAAATTATACAAATACACAGAAATTAAACAATATGTTCCTGAATGACCAGTGGTCAATGAAGAGATTAAGAAAGACATTAAAATTTTCTCAAAACAAATGAAAATAAAAGCATAACATAGCAAAGGCTATGGGATATAGTAAAAACAATACTAAAAGGAAAGTTTATAACAGTAATTGCCATCATCAAGAAGAAAAGGGGAAAAAAAGGAAATAAATAATGATTATCAGAGCAGAAATAAATGAAAGTGAAACAAAAAAAGAAATAGAAAATATCGATGAAACAAAAAGATGTTTATCTAAAAGGTTAAACAAAACTGACATACTTTTTTGCAAGACAGACAAGATCTCAAAAAACAAAATCGGAGATGAACAAGGAGACCTTAAAAATGATACTGCAGAAAATTCAAAGGTTCCTTAGAGACCAATAAATTGGAAAACCTAGAAGAAATGGATATATTCCTAGACACAAACACAACTTACAATGACTGAATCTGGAAGAAATCCAAAACCCAAACAAACCAATAACAAGCAACAAGATAGCAGCAGTAACAAAAAAATCTCCATTCAAAGAAAAGAGATTCAACTATTCCAAACAATTTAGAAGGAAGGGCATTCCAAAATTCTCCATTCAAAGAAAGAGATTGAACTATTTCAAACAATCTAGAAGGAAGGACATTCCAAAATTCCTTCTATAAGACCTACATCACTCTGGTACCAGAAGACCCATAAACATACACACACACAAACTATAAGCTAATATCTCAGATGAACATAGACACAAAAATCCTTAACAAAATACAACCAAATCAAATTTAACAATGCATTAAAAAGATTATTCATCATTATCAAGTGGGATACAGCCTGGGGATGCAAAGATGGTTCATCATACACAAATCAATCGATGTGATATATCATATCAATATAACCAAAGGTAAAATCCATAGGAGCATTTCAACTGATGCTAAAAAGTATTCAATAAAATTCAACATCATTTTATAATAACACATGTACTGGGTACAGAGGGAACTTACCTTAATGCAATAAAAGTTATATATGACAGACCCACAGCTGGTATCAGACTGAATGGGAAAAAAATTGAAAGCCTTTCCTCTGAAATCTGGAAGAAGACAAAGATTCTCATTTTATCATTATTATTCAACATTATAATGGAAGTTCTACATAGAGTAATCAGACCAGAAAAAGAAAGGAAGGCCATCTACATTGGAAAGCAAGAAGTCAAATTATCCTTGTTGGTAGATGATATGATCTTTTATCTGGAGAAACTTAAAGACTCCACAAAAAAACTTTAGAACTGATAAAAAAATTCTACAAAGTTGCAAGATATAAAATCAATGTACAAAAGCTGATAGTTTTTCTATGTACCAACAACCTGAAAAAGGAACCAAGAAAGAAATCACATTTATAATAGCTACAAATACAATGAAATACCAAGAAATAAGCTTAAACAAATAAGCAAAATGAAAGTTTTAAAACATTTATGAAAGAAATTGATGAGGACACACAAAAAAAGGAAAGATTTTCCATGGTCATGGATTAGAGAATCAATATTGTTAAAATACCACACTACCCAAAGCAATCTATAGATTCAATGAAATCCCCATCAAAATACCAATGACATGCTTCACAGAAATAGAAAAAAAAATTATGAAATTTATATGGAACAACAAGAGACCCAGAATAGCCAAAGCCATACTAAACAAGAAGAACAAAAGCAGAGGAATCACATTACCTGACTTCAAATTATACTGCAGAACTATAGTAACCAAAACAGCATAATACTGGCAAGACCAATAGCACAGAATAGAGAACCCAGAAATAAATCCACACATCTGTTGTGAATTTACCTTTGACAAAGGTGTCAAGAACAGTGGTGAAAAGACAGTCCTTTTGATAACTGGTGCTGAGAAAACTGGATATCCATATGCTGAAGAATGAAACTATAATGGCTCCTTATCTCTCACCATATGCAAAGATACAATCAAAATGAATTAAAGACTTAAATGTAAGGTCAGAAAGACTCTGCAGTGACCCAGGAACTATGTGTGCCAGAGAGTGAGTAGACTGACAAAAATTCTTCCTATTTGCTCTGGAACAGCCACTGTAGACACAGGCTTTGCTCAAACCCCAGATTGAAGGTAATATTATTTTGATTATTTTATTATTTTGTAGTACTCAGAATAGACCTATACTGCCTTCCTTTTATTGCACATACCTGCATTAAACCTCTCATCCTCAAGTTATAAAAAATGTGGCACAGCAGTTAAAAAAAAAAAAATCAAGCTAAGACCAGCAGGTCTACCCAGGAAATTACTACTCAAAACAATGGAGTTTGCAGGAAATTACTACTCAGAACAATGGAGTTTGCAGTAAATTACTACTCAGAACAATGGAGTTTGCAACCAGGAAGTCTCTGAAAGACTATCAGCCACAGCCAGCCCATTCCCACAATGTGTATGGGGGTAAAAGAGACTCAATACACATAGGGTATAGGAGACACTGATTTAACTATTTTCTGCCTTTAAGGCTGGTAGGTTATTGACTCAGGAACTGCACCAGGGAGGTCGTAGTGCCAGGAGAGGAGTTGATCTGGTCTTCACTGGGCCAACCCAAGCCTGGTCTTTCTCTGCTCACAAGAGTTAGTATTTACAAGCTCACGAGTATCCTTTATTCCCATTTTGTTTAAGGAAAAATGCCTAGAACAAAAGTCCTGAAGAAGAATTGCACTAACAACTCATTTTGTTCTATAATACTAAAGTTGAAATTAAATTAGGAAAGTCACATTTATTGTCCTTCTCAGTTTATCAGACTGAGAAACACAGATTGCTGTTACATACCATCCCTGGGACATTGGCATTTTACAATCTCTATTATTTAATTGCCCTTTTTTCTCTCTTTCATGAAATATTTAGGAATCCTGTATAAAATGTATAAAAGAATATGAAAAATACTAGTGTTTAAAAGTAAGAGGGGGAAAAGAACCTCTTAAAATGTCTTGTTAGTTTCCAATTAAAATTTTAAACTCTTGGTTAAATGCTTAAGTCTGTCTTGCCTAATTGAAGGGAATTGCCATCTCTCCACCCTCATCTAATGTTTCAGATGTCCCATTTACATTCTCACATTTTCATGTGGTTGGTTGTGTCTATAGAACCAAGAGAATCAGGACATAGGGTTTTATTATATGTGTTTGGGATTATTGGATCAACCACTCCATAACATTGGATTTTCTAAATTGTTTGGTTTTAGAATTGATCAAATTTTCTAGGTATTTTGACAACTCTTGCTTTTTTCTAAGAGACACAGGGTTTGCTCACTAAACAGATATGCTGATGGCTATATTGAGTACACACAGTAAGTTACACACTATAAAAAAAAGTGACTTTAGGCTGACCACAATAACTCACACTTGTAATCCTAGAACTTTGGGAGGTCAAGGAAGGAGGATCACTTGGGGTCAGAAGTTTGAGACCAGGCTGAGCAAAGTAAGATTCTATCTCTACTAAAAATAGAAAAATTAGCAGGTATTGTGGCAGGCACCTGTAGTCCTAGGTACTCAAGTGGCTAAGGCAGGAGGATTGCTTGAAGCCAGGAGGTTGAGGTTGTTGTGATCTGGGCTAATGCCACAGCATTCTAGCTTGGGCTACATAGTAAGAAGTTGTAAAAGAAAGAAAGAAAAAGAAACAAAGGAAAGGAAGGAAGGAAGGACGGAAGGAAGCCAGGACGGAAGGACGGAAGGAAGGACGGAAGGAAGGAAGAAAGAAAGAAAAAGAAAAGGAAAGAAAGGAAAGAAAAGAAAAGAAAGAAAGAAAAGACAGACCTATGGTGCATCTTAGAAGGGTACAGGTGAAACTTACTAAATGCAGAATATAAATGTCTTAACACAATAACCAAGAAGGTTCCATGAAGGCTGTGTTAACCCATTTGATATAACAAGTTACTTTAGATTCAGTCCCTGACCAGCAGGTTCATAGCCTTTGCTTAGCACTGGCACTTAAAAGCAAACAGAATTAATCATGCTTTTGCTGAAGCATAATTGCTACTGTATGATAGAAAGGAAATAAAAAACATTTTTCTCTTCCATCAGCATTTCTTGGTTGTGATAATTTTTGCCATGCAATAAGAGAAATAAAGCACTCCTATTTTATAAAAGCATTTGTCCATTTAAAGTGAGGAGGTGCCCTTTGAGATTAGAATTAACCAGATGGTATTTAAGGCAAGTATTGATGCCCACTTCCTGAGGGTAGTGCTGCTCAGTGAGGTTTGAGTTAGGTGGGAGATCAGTATCAAACCATTTACTCCCCCCAAAGGCCTCTGAGTATCATTCACAATAGCATTTTCTAATAACAACAAGTGAGTTATAGTTATAAACTGTTCGGGAAAACTAACACAAATCCCTGTTGGATCTGAGAGACTAGACTGTAAATAATTGGCACCTTCTGCCATGGTTTGGAATAAAGAACAATGTATAAAGAATTTTATACATTTTCTTATCATTTCCCTATTCTCCAGAGATGAAAAGAAAGGGAAGATCAAGATTCATCTCTTCTTTTTACCTTTGGTTAAAAAATAACCCTATTTCGCTGTTCTTGTCTGAACCGAACCGGCTTACTTTGGCTTATGTTTTTATTTGCTCTTTCCTCCTGGCTTTGCCTTCTTTGTGGCTGTTTTCCTTTTCCGCCTTTTTTGAGTCATATGTTGACATAACTCGGTGTGAAGCCTGGGGTTTGAAGAGACACAGACACTGAGTCCAGGTACATGGATATTTTTGTCTGATAACACCACAAACACTCTGCCTGCAGACTCCCTACCCTCGAGACATAACATTTTCAAACACCAATATGCCAAGTAGTTTGGCTGTGACTATGCCAGCCTGCTGGAGCTTCTCAGTTAAGACGCCTCTTTCAGTTTCTCCAACTCCTGGGCTTCATTCTCACTTTAGCCACACTAATAAATATATCTTCATTTTCAAGTGGAGGGTCTAGATCTTTCTCCTGCAGGCTTTTAAAAAATCGACTGCTTTATTTTTGTTGAAATACAACTCATGATTCATCTTGGGAAGAAAAGCTTTCCAAATTTTGAGCTATTTGAGTTTGAGTTGCTCTGACATCTTTTTGATCATTCAATAACTTTATTTCCTTTCTTTCTAATGTTTCACAATTTGGAATTTACATATGCCTAGCACCAGTTTTCGTACTGGGTGTTTTGGAACATAAGCAAGGGTGACTCTTCTATCCTTAATTAAATCTCTTCTCCCCTAAGCCCATGCTTACAATTTTACTAAATTCTTTTCTATTCCATTTGAAGTTGATTTATCTAGATATTATATAAAAAGAATGAGAAGGAATGAAATAAAAGAGGGAAAATAAAGGGATGAAAAGAGGAGAACAAAGTGAATTAGTAGAAAAGACAGTTAAAAGGAAGTCAGAATCAGAATGATGGGTAGAAAAAATTAAAAGAAAATGGAATAGGATTGGAAAATTTTACTAGGGGTATAGTTAGACAACTTGGCTTCTTTCATGAAATAAAACAACTAAAACTGATAAAGCTTTAGAAAGAAATGAGCTGTATTTCAAGACTAGGAAAATATATGTGAATAAGGAGTAATCTAAGAGTTACCCATACATACACAAAATCACCCTCTCCATCCCCCATGGGAATTGACAAGATTTAAACATGTAAAAACAAGAAGTTTCAAAGATAATGATTCAGAGTCAGTAGAGTCTCTTTGTCTTTTATTTAAACCAAACACTGTTTGTTGTTTGGCTTTAGACGTGTCTTAACTCTTAGATGTCGTCCGGCTGAAGTCAGAAGCTTAGGACAAAAACAGACATGCATTCTCTCATCTTTAATGTTCGTGCTACATTTAAGGCCAAAACACACCCAATGTCTATGGCAGGGGTCCTCAAACTACGGCCTGCGGGCTGGACATTTATCCGGCCGGCCGGGTGTTTTTGCCTCTCTGCTGCCTGTCCTATTTAGCAGGGTTCTCATCCCGCCACAAAATCTGTTAGGGTAAAAACCATTGATTGCATTCCCAAACAAAACATGTGTGGATTCACTGGAAAAGTTGCAAAAGGATTTCCAGTTTAGATTTAAAGAGCTTCATCTCCATAAACAGGACATACAGCTTTTCCATAACCCATAAACATTGAAAATGTGGAGGTCAGTCCCTGAAGTCAGTGTTCCGGCATCACCATGAGCCGGCGTCTTTGGCAGGTGGAGCCAGGCGCTGAAGGGCGCAGCGGGGGCGGCCAAGCACTCCTGCAGCTCTGACTTTAGCTCTGTGCAGGCAGCAGTTTTCTGGCTTCTCCATGGGGCTGGCCTGCAGCTCCCAGATGCTCTAAAAACATTTCCACTGTTGCTCGGAGGACACACTCAGTGGGATTCAGAATTCCTAGAGAATTGCCTTTCTGAGAAGCTGGAAGTACTTCTTTAAATTCTTTGGTTAGTTTTCAAAGAGACATCAAGAAACCATGAACAACATTAGTAATGAAGAATTTGACTGCCACTTGCTTGATGAAGGTTTTACTGCCAAGGACATTAGGGACCAAAAAATCAATAAAGTTTCCTCTTCTGATGATAAGAATGCCTTCTATGTAGCAGACCTCAGAGATGTTCTTTTTGCAGCTTTTTAAATTTTTTTTTTTTTTTTTTTGGCCAGGGCTGGGTTTGAATCTGCCACCTCTGGTATATGGGGCCGGTGCCCTACTCCTTGAGCCACAGGCACCACCACTTGGAGATGTTCTGAAGAAACACTGAAGATGGCTAAGAGCTCTTCCTCATATCACTTCCTTTTATGCAGTCAAATGTAATGATAGTACAACCATTGTGAAGACCCTTACTGCCATTGGGACAGGATTTGACTAAGCTAGCAAGACTGAAATACAACTGGTGCAAAGTCTCAGGGTGCCTCCAGAGAGGATTATTTATGCAAATCCTTGTAAACAAGTGTCTCAAATTAAGTACACTGCCAATAATGGGGTCCAGATGATGACTTTTGATAGTGAAGTCAAGTTGATGAAAGTTGCCAGAGCACATCAAAAAGCCAAGCTGGTTTTGCAGATTGCCACTGATGATTCCAAAGCAGCCTGTCGACTCAGTGTTAAATTTGGGCCACACTCAAAACCAGCAGATTTCTTTTGGAATGGGAAAAAGAGCTAAATATTGATGTCATTGTTGTCAGCTTCCACGTGGGAAGTGGCTGTACTGATCCTGAGACCTTTGTGCAGGCAATCTCTGATGCCTGCTGTGTCTTTGACATGGGAGCTGAGGTTGGTTTGAGCATGTTTTGCTTGATATTGGTGGTGGCTTTCCTGAATCTGAGGATGTGATGCTTAAATTTGAAGAGATCACTGGTGTAATCAACCCAGCATTGGACAAGTACTTTCCATCAGACTCTGGAGTGAGAATCATACCTGAGCCAGGCAGATATTATGTTGCATCAGCCTTGACACTTGCAGTTAATATCATTGCCAAAAAAATTATATTAAAGGAACTGATAGGCTCTGATGATGAAGATGAGTCCAGTGAACAAACCTTTATGTATTACATCAACGATGGAATATAGGGATCGTTTAATTGCATCCTTTATGATCATGCCCATGTAAGCCTCTTCTGCAAAAGAGACCTAAACCAGATGAGAAGTATTAATCATCCAGCATATGGGGACCAACATGTGATGGCCTGGACCAGATAGTTGAGTGCTGTGACCTGCCAGAAATGCATGCAGGCTCCTGGATGCTCTTTGAAAATATGGGTGCTTACACTGTAGCTGTTGCTTCTATTTTCAATGGATTCCAGAGGCCAACTATCTACTACGTGATGTCAGGCTGATGTGGCAACTCATGCAGCAAATCCAGAACCCCAACTACCTACCCAAGTAGAAGAGCAGGATGTTGGCACTCTGCCTGTGTCTTGTGCTTGGGAAAGTGGAATGAAACGTCATCCAGCAACTTGTTCTTCATTAATGTGTAGATATTATTCTATGGCTGTTAACTGTGAAGTTTAGCTTGAATTAAGGGATTTGGGGGGACTATTTAAGTTAATTATTGCTAGTTTGAAATGTCTTTGTAAGAGTAGGGTTGGCACAGATGCAGCAATATGTAAGATTAGGAGATGGGGTCACACTTATCTGTGTTCCTGTGGAAACTATTTTAATATTTGTCATATTTAATATTTGTTTTATATGGATTTTTATTCAGTTTTCAGATATGCTATGAAAGAGCACCCCTCCACTGCTCAGCAAGCATTTGTAGCTTGTACAGTGGCAGAAGGCCAAAGGCTTAGTGTTGTGACCTGTTTAAAGAATAAAGTATCTTGAAATTTAAAAAAAGAGAAAGAAAATGTGTATACAATTTACCAAATGGAACTGGCTAAACTACAGAATTGTAACTCTCTGAAAGATGCATTCAAGTCAAGCAGCGTTCCTAATTTCTAGGCATCTCTCCCCCTGAGACATAACCTAATCTCAGGAACCATGCACTCAAAATGGCAACCATCTTTGGCAGCACTTATGTCTGTGAACAGACTTTTTCCAGAATGAAACATCTGAAATCTCCAACCAAATCTAGACTAACTGATGCACACTTGCCTCACTTGTTACGACTAGTAGTGACAAATATGGAACGGGACATTGACCATCTCATTAGCCAAAAGCAGGCCTATAGTTCCCATTGAAATACTGGTAAGTTTGTTGATTTAACTTTATTTGTTCTTCATTTTAAATATTGTATTTGTTCCTGTTTTTTTTTCCCAAAAGATTGTTTTATTTTAAAGCGCACAGTATTGTATACAAATGCCTATTAACCACTGTGGTGGGGAAGATCACATGGACTGTTTACAATGATCTTTCTCTGCTAAGTCCACTGCCCTTAAAGCCTTGTGAAGAACAAGAAGATGTGTCTCGTCCTCTGATTCCCTGTTTGTTGTAGTAAGAGTCCTTTCTCAGCAATTATGTGACCAAATTTTCCATTAACTAGTTGGTAATTATTAAAGTTTTGCAGTGGCCAGTCTTCCTATTGGCATCTTACCACCAAGCATTTCTTCTAATTTGGTTATGGCAGGTTCATTCACATTAAATATACATTCATTATTTACCGTCTTCTGCACCACACCAAGTCTCACAAAAGCTGCTAAGGCATTTTTCTGCACATCAGAAGATAATATATCATAACACTGAGAGGCACCTTGATCAAGAAGCTGACTTGTGAATTTTCTGATTGCAGCCAAGTACTGTTTTCACTGAAGTAGTCCTCTTCTTCGCTCAAGAGGTATTTGCAAATTATCTGATAACATTCCACAAAAGGCTTAAAGAGTCCTATTAAAAATTCCAACACAGTATTTCCTTTCTCTGTTACTAGGATGTCCCTCGTAGTCACTTGTATGGCCTCACTTTTACAAAGCAGGTAACAGCCTTCTTCAAAGTC
>CAUYON010047741.1:0-14393 GCA_963573935.1 Arctocebus calabarensis
AAAGTGAAAGTTTGTCTCAAAAAAAAGAAAGGCAGATTATTTTTCATACATTTAGGGTTATTGCAGCTGTAGAAGAATTTTACTGTGGTGGTTGCTATTTTTCCCATATGGCATAACTTGATTCAGAGAACATTCAGTATATATCATTACAGTGAAATGGCCACATGAGTACATTTCAGGAGATTCCTTCTTGGATTCCATTTTCTCTGTCTTGTTCCCCACCCCCAATTGGAAAGAAAAGATTCAGAAGATGCTGGAATACAAAGTGCAAACTGAGTTCTATTTGAGTTTTAATTTGATATTATCTCTTCCTTAACACTCACTCCATGGTAAAATCTATGGAAACCAAAGGAAGCATTAGTATATTGGATTTTAGCCTTAGGGATGTTCTAGGATACACAGACTAACACAGAATAAACAAAGTAAATTATACCCAATTCATTTTACTCATATTAGTTTTTCCAACCACCTAATAGTCACCTGCTGTTTCTGGGAAGCGTGGAAATTCCTGGCTAGGCGTCAGCAAGTCTTGGGTGAGATAAATAAACTGGTTTAACAGAATATTCTTGCAAGGTCAGAAAAGCTTGTATAGCAAGATCTGCATTGATATAAATTATAATAATAAACTATGTGGCAAACATTATCTTTAAAAGGGGGGTACAAAATAAAGAAGGAATGAAATATTAGACCTTAAAGTGAGAAGAAAGAATTATTTTTAAGGAACCTAGTGTAATAGAAGGTAGAGTGGCCCAGAGACCATCTGCAATACAATTAATGTTTAAAAATGATGAAGAACTTAACAAAGAATTTTTCTTAAGTTTTTTCATTTTATCCCTAAGACTATAATTTGTTTTTCTCAAAATTTTATATATTGAAATATTAAATGGTATTAGAAGATTAAATGGTATTAGATCCTATAGGTGGAAATCACTCATGGGGCAGAGCCCAAATGAATGGGCTCAGCGTTCTCAAGGAAGGGACCCAGAGAGCTCGCTCTTCTTCGTCAGTGTGGATAACAAGAAGTCAGCAGTGTGCAACCTCAAGAGGGTCCTTGTCACAAACCAATCATGCTGGCATCATGGGCTTGGACTTCTTACCTCTCTAACCGTGAGAAATGTGTCACACTGTCTACAAGCCACACAGTCTACAATAATTAGCTATTGTGGCCCAAGTTGACTCAGATATTGCCATGTTATTTAGATTCCAGGTGTGAGAGATATTACACTTTTTTTGTCATCACTGGGTTTAATTTATCCTTTGGATATTATCAAAGATTCCTCCTTACCTAAGCCTAACGCCAAATTTTGGAATATTTTATAAGCATAAGAAATGTTGTGTATTCTTTTCTGTAAGAAAAACAAATAAAAAGAGCAAATTAAAAACACAAAGTAAGCAGAAAACAGAAGACCAAAAAGATTAGATCACAATGGCGTTAGAAGCAATAGAAAAATACATTGAAGCCCAAAGTACCAAATGCTGCTTTTTCAAAACACTAATAAAATTTATCAACCCTCGCCAGACAGATCAAGGAGAGAGAGAGAGAATGAGAATGAATAAAGACTACCATTTTCAGAAATGCCATAAATAAAAGTGGGGGTATAAATATTGATCACATTGATCAATCAGTTAAAAAGATTGATTATAAGGACTACTTTTAACAACTCTAAGCCCATACATTCAGACTAATTTATTATCAGAAGTATCCATGTTTCTATTAAAAAAGACAAATAACCTTATCAAACATATATGTATAACCACACACACACACACACACATGCACGCACATATATCTAATTAAAAATTCAGTTAAAAATCTTCAACAATGAAAAGTTCACTCCCAGGACAAAAGATGTAACTAATAAATTCTACCAAATAGTACAAGCAAAGAAAAATATAGACTAGTATCCCACATAAAAAATTAGACAAAAATTCTTGATGAAACCATAGCACCTCCAGCTACCTGGGGAAAGCATAGAAGTAAGAATTCTGACAATTAAGTTCAGAAACTCATCCGAGAACCAATGCTGCATAATTCATTGCTGAAATCACTACAGTGACGGTCTGGAACTCCCTGTGGGAGCTATGCACCTGTGCCAGTCAAATGCCTCGCCCACCCTTCAAAGAAATTTTAGAGCTCTTTTTCTGGAATGGTCATCGAAGCTGTCATCATATTACTCTATAAGTCCTGAATGCCATCAAAATGTCTTCCTTTCAATATTTCTTTTATCTTTGGGCAAAGAAAACATTCCTTGGAGGCCAGATCAGGGGAGCTGAGCAGGGAGGGGGTTCCCCTGCAGTCTGTACTTACTGGCGGCACCTTCCTCCTGGTGCCGTGTGAGCTGGTGCATTGCTGTGATGCAGAGCCAAGAGCTCTTGACAAAGACTTTTTGTTCAGATTGCCCCATCTGCTTCTCTAGGAGTGTTGACTCGGTCCCCTGTGCTTCTCACCTTCAGCTGATGATGTCAACACAAAATCTGACGAATTGTTGGCATGTTTTCATCAGTTCTGCTCATTGCTGTCCACCCTGACTTCTCTTTATCGGGGACACTTTTTCCTGAGAGAAATGTTTAGTCTAGTTGTGCATGGCCGTTTTCTTCATACACTTAGACTAGCGTGTTTTGACATCCAGTAGCTCATGGGAAAACAGAACTGTCACAGAGATGGATATTTCAGGTAAAGGTCTACTGGAGTCAGCTGGGCCTTTTATCCCAGATGACGGATATCTGGACAGTCAGACAGGACGTGCAGGGAGAGACAGCCGTGTGACAAGGGAGGCAGAACCTGGAGTGATGGATATGGGACAAGGGACAGCAACGAGGTGGCCAGACAATGCCAGAAGCTTGAAAAGTCAAGGAAGGACCCGCCTACAGGATTCAGAGGGAGAATGCTATGTTGACACTTTGATTTGGGACTTTTAGCCTCCCAAATACAGAGAACACATTTCTCTTAGGTTCAGCCCCTCAGTTTATGGTGCACTGTTGCAACAGACTTAAAAACTCACACATTTGTATCAACATGAAAACTCACATTGCAGGCATTTATGGCAACATCAATTATGATCTCCCAAAGCCAGAATTAACTCCGATATCCTTCAGTGAATGACTGTGTTACAAAACAAACACAAACACAAAATCTGGGGTCCCTTGAGGACTAAGGGATTACAAAGTAAGGTAGAGGGTAATACAATTCTATCCTTACTGTGTCGGTGGGCACATGAGACTCCTCATTTGTTCAAATTGTCCAAATTCACATAGCTGTCATTACACAGAATATTATTTAAGTACAAATTTTGAAAAAAATTTGAAGCAGAACTAAATTGGATTGTACACTATTACTAATGTACTTTACTATATTATAACTAAAATAACATTACCCAAATGAGGGTGACTAGGAATAAAATTATAAACTAAGTAATTTTGCAAAACTATTTAAATTCTAAATCTGCAGGAAAGAAACGGCCATTCAAAAGAAATGTGATCTCAATGCTGAAATGCTTTTTCAGTAGGCTATTGTTTAGCAATTGCAATGCTACTCTATATGTATACAAGAAGTGAACACAGAAGTAAATACACTGAAGTTGGTGAGAGTAAGGTTTGCTGTCATCTAAAGAAGAAGTTCCAAATAAGCAATGGGGGACATCTTAGATGAAGGCTGTGGTATTGGATTGGTATCTGAGGTATTATTATGCACAGATAGCTCCTTAATATACATGAAGAAGGACTGATGTGGAAATAAATATAGATGCGACTTTTTCTGCTTGATGTCCACCTGGAAGACCTACAAGCGAGGAAACAGAGGATGCAGTAGTGGAAACTCTTTCTCATCCACCTAGATCTTGTTTTCTAATACCATTCTCCAATTAAAGATGCAGAGACTCTTCAGAGAATTGGAATCCAGAGCTGCTGCAAGAAAAATGAAAAGATTGGCTTGGCACCTATAGCACAGTGGTTATGGGACCAGCCACATACACAGAGGGTGGCATGTGCGAACTCCGCCCAGGCCAGCTAGACAACTACAACAAGAAATAGCCAGACGTTGTGGCAGGTGCCTGTGGTCCCAGCTACTGGGAGGCTGAGGCAAGAGATTCGCTTAAGCCCAAGAGTTTGAGGTTGCTGTGAGCTGCGACGCCACAGCTCTCTACAGAGGGCGACACAGTGAAACTCTCTCTCTGTCAAAAAAGAAAAGAAAAAAAAGAAAGAAAAGAAAAGAAAGAAAAAGAAAACATGGCCCCAGAGTATCTGATTGTTCCAGAAAGAAAGAAAATATTCAAAAAAGAATGAAAGGATGGAGAATATTTTAATGTCCCCCAAATGTGCCAGAATTATCCTAAATGTCCAAGGCTATAAATATTTAGGCAATGGATATATAATGGCATTTGGTTTATAGGATGAGTTTTGGCTTATTGTGTATAGGAAAAATTATGAGTTGGTTCTCATATAGATAAATAAAGGGACACTTTATTTTTATAGAATTATAAATTTAGAACGATGACAGGAATCATCATTACTATACCCAAGTCATAATTTTTGTAGGCACTATTCAACTATGAGCACTAAAATGGGTGAGCAAATGTTTGAGAAGAAACCAGATGATTTGAAAATATCATCCTGAGATCTGTGTTAATTTTAAAGAAGAAGAAGAAGAACTTTGTACTTGTAGTAGAGAAACCTGGCTAACATCCCTCCAGCAGGCGATCAGGTTCATCTCACCATGAACGAAGTGGGGTCAGCCTCACATACTCCTGACAGGGCAGCTTAGGAAGGGTTTGTTGCGTCTGTGTTACTCCTGCCCAAAACGTATAATCTTCCTCTAAACACGAGAAAGCATCAGACAAACCCAAACTGAGAGACACTCTATAAAAGCATCAGCCAATCTTCTTCAGCAGCATCAAGATCAGGAAAGGCACAGACCCAAAGGAGTTGTGGACCAGCCCTAAGACACGGAAAACGAAACACATTGTGCATCCCCTGTTAGATTGGGAAAGGGGAAATAACACGGGTGGGCAAACTAGTGAAATCCAAATGTCCATTATAGTTTATTTAATTACATTTACTATAGCAATTAATTTATTAGTCTCCCAACAGTAATAGCTCTATGGTTTTAGGCAAGATTTTAACATTAGCTGGGTGAAGGGCATAAGGGCATACATAAACATGCCGTACTGTCCTTGAAATATCTTCATAAGTCCGAAATCATTTGATATACACAAAATACACAGATATATTCAATTAAATTGGTGGGAAAAGTGCTCATCTTAAATTTGGGTAATGTGATAATGGTGTATATCAATAGCACAGCCATTTACTATTTTTTAATTTCCTCGTGTTTGTCTCCTAATTTTTAAAAATACAGTGAAGGGATATATACATATATACTCATATATATTACAAATATACCTACATATATATTCATAATACATACTAAAAATATACATATGTATATCAAAATATAAATATATGTAAAAATTAATTAGCTAAAACTTATGTCAAGACCGAGATGATCTAATCTGCTGAAAGTGGGCTTTGAGGAAAATATTTAAATGACTAGACTTGGGGGTATGAAAGGAGTTGATATGTGTAATACATAATACACACCACTGATAATATCCCATTAGGCTTTTCAGCTAATCCTGGGTCTATTTTAGTTTTTTTACTGGCAGCTGAAACTATTTCTTATGTCTTTGGCTCTTCTTCCTAATTTTGTCGAAAACAGATGCCTGTTAAATTTTTTAAAGTGAAATTTCTTATCAAACATTTTATTGGTTTCATTTAGAATGATGTATTTTAGAAGTAAGATTAGATGTTTAATACAAAATACCAACTGTTAAATACTATTTAATTTTGCCAGCCAATTAAGTGGGAAATGCAGCCACTTGTGGTTATTTAAGGAAAAAGCTCAAAAATGTCTTAACTTGAGTACAGTTAACACTAAACTCCTCTAAAAATTGATTCTTTGTAATTCCTCTTTGCTTATCCTCTGAACACCAGGCCACAAATTAGTGAACTATTTTTAGAAATCTTTTAATTCAAGATTAAGATATTCTCATCTTTTGCCACCTAATTATGACAAATCTCATTCAAACCTCATCAAAGTCTTCTGGAAAATATGCATATATACAACAAAATACATCATTGAACTTTAGTTATTAGTCCTCTTTAATTTTTACTGTTAATTATTTGCAAGCAGAAAATACACGCTGAGTACTTCAAAGGTTTCTGTCATTGTGGAGTTTGGGATCATTTTCAGACTTCTGCGTGAGGGATTTTGTAACTCTGCTTCTTTCTACACACAATCTAACATTTAGCTGTGCATTAAATCTACTCCACTTTACTCTTGGAATATATGTGTAACGTGTGTAGACCATTTTTCAGATTCCTGATCCAGATTCCAGAAAACATTAAGATTCCAGATTAAAGCTCTATTTGCTATTTAAAGAGAATGTATTTCTTAACAACTCATTTTATTCAAAACAAACATTTAATATGTCAACAGTCAAGTAACTGTAATATAATACACAGATTAGGAAGCAGCACATGAAGCATAGGTGAGAGATTGACACTACTCTAAGTTGGGGATATATATTACTTTACTTCAGGGAAAAAAATTTATAATTATTATGTTTTTTTAGTTTTTTAATTAAATCATAGCTGTGTACATTAATGCAATCATCGGGTACTATGTTCTGAATACAATCTGAAAGTTTCATCAAACTGGTTAACATAGCCTTCATGGCATTTTCTTAGTTATTGTGTTAAGACATTTGTATTCTACATTTAGTAAGTTTCACTTCACCCTTCTAAAGATGCACCGTAGGTGTGATCCCACCAATTACCCACCCTCCGCCCGTCCTCCCTCCCTCTCCCCTCCCGTGCCCCTTTCCCCATATTCTTGTGCTATAATTGGGTTATAGTCGTCATATGAAAGCTATAGATTAACTTCATAGTAGGGCTGAGTACATTGGATACTTTTTCTTCCATTCTTCAGATACTTTGCTAAGAATATGTTCCAGCTCCATCCATGTAAACATGAACGAGGTAAATCATTAGTTTTTCCCCCAACTAATTTCTGCATAATTTCCTTCAATGCACAAATGGATTTTTGCCATTTTTTAAGCAAGTCATTCACTTACTCTATTTCCTTTTTGAACATAAGAATATGACATGTTTAGATTTAGAGTCCATCAATTTAAATATCATCATCATAACATTCTTTTTTCCTAGCTCTGTGGAGTTGACTCTTTTATTTATTTATTTATTTTTTAATTTTTATTTCTCATTTGTTCTAGAGTTGACTCCTAAGGGCATGAATGAGGCACTATCTTAAAAACTGTTCAGCATTACATTAGATATGTATAGTATCGTTTAATAATTTATCTTATCGCTGAAAAAGAGTGTTCGGTAACGCCATTATATAGAGAAGATAATAACATTAAAGCAATGCTTTTCTTTGGCTCAGGTATTCTCTTACTGGAAGCAAACTATTGCATATTGATGACAATGGTACAATCGTTACTACTGGCCCACTTGACCGGGAGATCAATGCGTGGCACAACCTCAGTGTGACCGCCACAGAAAGCTGTAAGTGCTCACTGGGGAACCATACAGCAGGTCATTATATCTTGGAAACAATTATGCATTAATAATTTCTAAACATTGGAACAAAGCTACCTCACAATGTTGTTAAATTTAGAATGAAGTGTTTTATATGTAAATTGATGTACATATATTTTATTTTGGTTTTTAGATTATTACTTCAATTACAGTTTCTTTGTATGCTTACTACCTCACTTGAAATTCTATTTTTTTTTTTTGAGATAGAGTCTCACTTTGTCACCCTCGGTGGAATGCAATGCATCATAGCTCACCGCTATCTCAAACTCTTGGGCTCAAGCTACTCTCTCATCTCTGCTTCCTAAGTAGCTGGGGCTACAGGGTCCTGCCACAACTCCCAGTTGTCTTTAAGAGATGATGTCTCACACTTGTTCAAGCTGGTCTTGAACCTGTGAGCTCAGACAATCCACCCACCTCAGCCTCCCATAGAGCTAGGATTACAGGTGTGAGCCACCATGCCCCACCTCACCTGAAATTCTAAAACCTATTTATCATATAATTCTATTTAATTTCATGGATATATAATTACAGCAGTTTTTAAAACCAAATAGACATTTTAAAAGCTTTCTTAAACATGTATTTTCTATGGGTTTCTGTTTATTTGATAAGTTTAATGAAGAAAGAGTTTATGCATTTTCCAAAATACACATTCATCCAGAATTGTTCCCTGAGAGGAAAATTTTCAAATTTAGTGAAATGTGTAATTAATGGTAATTTATTTGTGTTTGCACAGTGGTAAAACAATTATGGGAAAATTAAAATTTTAGATTTCAAATAATTTAAAATTGACTACAAAAGTTGTACCCTTTGACCATAATCAGCGGAGACTGATCCTTTATTAGTTCAGAAGGCCTGTCCCTTATATTATTTCTAGGATAAAATGTTAGAGATAATCTAGCACATTCAGAAACGATAGTATCCCAAGTTAAACACTTAGATGTTTAAAATCAATTAAATATAAATGATATACGGGTACAGAATTATTAAGGTTTCTAATAACATTCATTGACTATATGTTACAAAACCAGTAACACGTTTTCTAATTATACTCAAAGTTTCAAGCATGCTGATGGCCATAATAGTTGGTAGTGACCAGATGATTTATTGTTTTGTGTTGTTTTCACGTTAACTCTTGGATATTGTCCTTAAAATTATGAATTAGTCATTTATTTAATCAAACATACTGATGAAGACTTCAAGGAATAGATACAACACAATATAAAGGATTATCAAAATCATTCCCACTATTAAGTCGATGGATTTAAAAGATTGTAAAAGATTAAAAGTTGTGAACACAAAATGTTCCCAGGATGCACCCTCTCTTATAACTAAGTATGCACCGGATCTTGTTGGTTTCTTGCCCGTTTGAGGGCATTAAGCACATTTCCATCTTATTCCCCTCTTTGCAAGCAGCAGGTAGGTGATATGATGAGGTGGAAAGCATCTCTCACGTGTTTTTCACTTTGTGAACATTGACTAGCTGTATAGAAACTCTGCAGGAGAACTTGGGTCTGGAACTTGAATTTTCTGTTTAACTCACCAATAAATAAAGGACGGAAATCAAATGTGACAATGGAATAGAAGCCTCTGCCACAGAGGAAATATCCAGACTTTTCATGTCAGAAAACAAGGGTTAATTCTAAAAGCAAACTTGGATTCATTGAGTGTTTCTGAGACCTTTTATTTAAGGGAAAATTGGCCAGAAAGAGCTTTTCTATCACAGGATAACAAATTTTGATTCACATTTTTTTCATTCTTGCATTAAAAAAAAAAACCTACATCATTCAAACCATTTTTGAACTCTTAGAAAGAAACATGTGCAAGTGGCAATTTCATAGTATCATGATATTAATGCTGTTCCAAAGATAATTGTTTGGCCATTTGAAGTTTGATAGTATTATAAACAAACCACCTGGTCGGTGAAAAACGGCAACACATACAATTGTTTTGAAAAGTGCTTACTGCAAACTTGTAAAGCTTGCACCATAGCAATTATACTGATTATAGGAAAGAGAAATTCTATTTTAACGTTTGTTTTTCCAGCAAATGAAGTTCAGTGTGCTTCGTGTCTTTTCTGGAAAGTGTCCCAAATTAAGCACCACACTGTTTATCAGTAAGCCAGCGAAGTGAATAAAACTACTAACTGGTTTAAAGTGAAGCTGTGAAGATACGTACATGTTTCCTACAGACATGCCAAAAATTTAATTTGAATTTCATTTTAAGTGAAAGTTTGAAATGGAAAGATAAAAACTTTAAATGATATTTCAATAATTATCCTTCAGCATATTTATATTTGCAATACTTTTAACAATTTACTTATTTAAACAAAAAGATATTCTTTAGTGATCTATGTGTAAGCCATAACAAATGTGAAACAATTTTTTGAGTAATTTCATCTTACAATCTTTAGACGCAACTTTTCATTTTAAAATGTTTTGTTCATCAATTTTCATCATAAACATAACACAAACAAGCGGACTCTCAGCCTGGTCATTCCTATAGTTTATGTATTTCCGTGTATCATGGGGAATCTGCTAAGCAATTGACAAAATAGAAAGACATCTCCTCTTTTATTACAGTGGAGAAGGATCACCCATCACATACATATTCTCATTAAAAACAATAACTAGACATCATGTAAGGGGACAAGTTCATCTTAAATTCACTGGTTCATTGAAGTGACTACATGTGTTCCCTAATCAGCTTTATCCAACTAAAACCTACATTTTCATATGCTTATGAAAAGAGGTAATTTTACAACTTGGAACAAGACCTTTGCAGAAATGAGTCTCCCATCCTCCTGCAGAAACTCCGATATAGGGATGTTGTACTTGAGAAAGATAATCCTGGGTGTTGTGACGTTGCCAAGAGACTTACTTAGATTTTGAAAGAGTTACATATACTTCAATGACACAGAAAGAGAAAGAACTGTCAATGATAAATTTTTCAACTGAAGGTACCCAGAAAAGAAAGGTAAAAATAGTTCTTGTGTTTATTTTCAATGGGGAGTAGTAAGCATTTTACTTTTAATTTGTGTTACCCTCATAAACGACAATTACAAATAGCACATAGGTATAAATAGAAACATTAAGACAAACAAAAGAATTTCCCCAGTACCCTTACAGTTTTTGTCTGAACCTTTCTACAACATTTTTTTTTTTTTGGTTGCAGTTTTTGGCCTGGGCTGGGTTTGAACCCACCACCTCTGGTATATGGGACCGGTACTCTACTCCTTGAGCCACAGGTGCCACTAAAAATTTTAAAATAATGAAATAAAAAATACATATAAAAATGTATGATATATTATGCAGCAAATTACTTGTCTATCAATAATTTCACAAAATACTTGTGTTATTTGTCGATACAGCAAAATAGTAATATTTATGGCTCACTTATATCCCAAGTCCCCTTTTAAGTTCTTCACAGATGTTATTTAATCTTTATATAGCCTATAAGGGTATATAAAGATTAACCTTACTTTATAGTAAAAGTAACCTTTACTATAAAGTGATAGTAGTATTATATTGGAGAAAACCTACCCAGTAAATTTAAAACCAGAAATTTCAACCCAATTCCGTTTAACTCTGTGATTAACATCTAAGAAACATGTGGCAGAAATGGTGATAAACTTATAGAAGAGGTAGCTGTAATGCCCGAATTGCTATCACTCCTATTTCACAGAAAACCAACTGAAATTGAGAACCAAAATTGAAACACAAGTAGCCCAGTTTTAAAGCTCACAATAATAGTAAATGTGTTCCATTGAGTCATTAATTTTTAGTAAGACCACAAAATGCCATAGTTGGCTTGTATTATTCTCCCCACCTCCCTTTACATGTATATCTGAGTTATTCCCAATAACTTGCACATGATGGAAACAATGCCAGAATGAACATAATGAGATCATGTACTCATATCCTGGAAACCTGGACTGCAGCCTCAGTTTCCCAAACTGGGTCACTAACATGTGTAGTTTAAATTTTATTATTCATTGCCAGAGTAGGTTGCAAAAACTGTTTATTCTCCTGCTGTTTTTAGCTCTTTGCCACCGCTGGTTGCTGTATTATCCCACATCACACAAATCATATGGACTATATCATCCTGGTCTTTGCTTCCCATGAGCGTCTTTGTGGATGTTATGATAGAACAGAGTGTCTCCACTGCAGGCAATGTAGCACCACCCAACCCCGGGAACAGTCCACAATGTGTGGAGAGATTTGGGTTGTCACAGCTGGGGTAGGGTCATGCTACCAATCTTCAGTGAGTAGAGGTTAGGAATGTGTCGAAGCTTGCTACAAAACACAGGGCAATTATCCACAATAAAAGAATTATCCCGTCTAAAATATCACTAATGAAAAGGCTGAGAAATCTTATGATTGATAATTCATTGAATTTCATCTTCTGTGAGTTTCAAGTTCCTTAATTTTTTATGACATGTCTTTTTCCCACAGCAATTTTTTATTTTATTTTATTTTATTGTTGAATCATAGCTACATACATTAGTGCAATCAAGGGGTGCGATGTTCTGGTTTCATACACAATCTGAAACATTTTCATCAGACTGTTTGACATAGCCATCTTCATAGCAATTTTAAAGATTTAACAAACAGCATTGTTAGTATTTCATCTCGTTATGCAGATAGTTTCCCAGATCATTGTTTTGCTGTAGTTTTGGCTTTTTTGGTAACAATTTTTCATTTAAAATATTTTTAACCGTAATGCTTTCGTATTGATTTCGGAAATCTTACCAATTTTTATATAGAAATTCACCAGAGCTTTATGTAATTACTTTATTTAAAAATATATTTACAACATTATCCCATATTCATTTTGTTTTTAAAAGCTACACTCTGAATTTCAGTGGTGCAGAGCACTCATTACTCTCTTCTTAAATTGCTTCTTCCACTATAGCTTGGACCTCACGAAAGTCATTTGACTATAATTTTTGAAACTAATTGGTTTCTCAGTGCTTTTATCAGTAAAGTTGGGGAGGATAATACAACATAAATTTAGGTTTAAAAGACTTAATACAAATACTTTCGATAGTTCAATATTTCAAACAGTTTAAATTGTTTCAATAGACTTTAGCAAGTTGTCCACACACCTGTCTTTTTATTACATTTTTCTCCCTACCTCCTAGAACCCATGGCAAACAAAAGGCACTAATAAATATGGCTTGAGTGAATTCACTGGGCACAGCATTTTTTCTAAGCTTTTATATTTTATAGGTACATGAATAATATAAAGATTCTGTACATAGATAGCTTTTTTCAAGAAAAATAAAAATATACCACATAGGTTCTAATGACATTTAATGATGCTTTTGCTAAAGACAGCATTAATTTTTTTAAGGTGTCATTCTGTGTGTTCTATTTATAGACAATGTACAACAGATCTCATCGGTCCCTGTGTATGTGCAAGTTCTTAATATTAATGACCATGCTCCTGAATTCCCCCAATATTATGAGACGTATATTTGTGAAAATGCAGATTCTGGTCAGGTAAGATCTACTAATAAACTAACGAAGTTCAAACACTATGTCATTGTTTCATATTTGTATGTTATTATTTCATATATCCTATAATATTGTCATCTATATTCTAATATTAAATAGTTGTATATTTATATATAACAAAGGATATATTACCCAAGAAGAAAACAGAAAGTGAGAATATATAAAAAAAAAAAAAATAGGACAGAACGTTTAGGAACATCACTATTTAAGGATCAAGTACGGAAAAGAAAAGACTGCAAAGGAGACTTAGAAGTTACGACCAGGGGTAGAAAGGAAATAAAGTTTTCAACATGAGCATGAACCAAGGAGACAGGTGTTGAAGGAGGAAGTGTGAATAGCCTTAACTTTCACTATTCCAGAATTATTTTTAAAAATTGATGTCATTTTTGAAATAATTTATACATACATGAATAAAGTGACAGGCAAAACAACTTGTGAAAATATGTGAAAGGTACATTGCAGGGCACGCTTGTGAACAAGGAAGACATTATTCAAGGCAATATTGCAATAAGAGTCAAGACTATTGCATTAAAGATGAGAAACGAACTCAACTCTGTTAAAATAGAACCTGGAGACTTTTAAGCCTAATGTAAGTTAGTGAAAAAGTCCTGGAGGACACACTTGTGGGAACGTTGGTCCATTGATTAGGCCATCAGTGTGGGCTGAGGAGCACCCATCATCAGAGGCCTTTACTCTCCCACAGAGACTCCGGGGCAGGGACAGTATCTTTCCTGAGATTCTATTACAAAGGGAAAACTTCTGCTGTATCTTTTCTTTCCATTTTCTTTCTTTTTTTTCTTTTTTTACAGTTATCAACTGCTATTGTTTATTTTGGCATATACATGTGTTTATTAGGTTTCCACTTTTTTTTTAAACAAGTGAACAGTTTATTAAGAATTAAACAAAGATATGATGTAATACAGCACAATCAAGACACTCAAGATAGGTATAATAGTACTACTCACACAAAAACGTGAATTTCACCTCAAAAAAATAATCACAAGACAAAAGAGAAAACAATTTCACTGTTATTAGATAAGATATTTCTTGCAATGTATTAACTCTGCCCCCCCAAACCCAACCTCCCAACAAACAAAAAACTATCTGGGAATACTGCTATGCTAACATATTAACTACAGTATAATCATTCATAGGAAAACAGTAATTAAGCAATGAATTGAATTAAATAACGAAGTTCAAATTGTCATAAACTCATAGACCACAATGATGTTACAAAGCAAGCAATTCCAGAAATCTTATAAATAA
>CAUYON010047744.1:0-15547 GCA_963573935.1 Arctocebus calabarensis
CGCCTGTAGTCCCAGCTACTAGGGAGGCCGAGGCAAGAGAATCGCTTAAGCCCAAGAGCTGGAGGTTGCTGTGAGCAGTGTGACACCACGGCACTCTACCCAGGGCGATAAAGTGAGACTCTGTCTCTACAAAAAAAAAAAAAAAATTAAAAAAAAATTTTTTTTTAAAAATTAAAAAAAAAAGTGTGGCTACTTCTGGCTAGAAAACAGAGTCAAGTTTTGGTCTGGGTAGTCTTGATGATGATAGTGCAAGTTCAGGGCTTTTCTTCAGGGCACTGAGCTGCCACTTAGAGCCCTGGGTGACTTCTGTTTCACAGTGAGGCTGGCAGAGGGAACGATTTTGGATCAGAATTTAGACTCCTGCCCTGCAGAAGGTTGAGATGATGGTCTCCTGTGTTCCCCAGAATCCAGTGAGATGGGATCCAATAGCAGAGTCAGTCTAGTGTTCACTGAGGCCAGACTTTACACTTAAGCTTCTTTATACTCATATTGTATATAAAATCAGCACATTGTACTCTATAAATGCAATAATGTACACAGTTATGATCTAATAAAAAAATGTCATTTTGCTCTTTGGTGATGGACTTTAAATAGTCAAACAACTGAAAGTCATTGCCCTACAGATACTCTAGGGGGGAAAAACAATTCTGTCCTCAGATAAATATGGGAAAAGCCAGGTTAAAAAATTTCAACTGGTTTCTTTACTGTACAATCCCACAGACGTTTTCCATGACCTCCAAAATTTTTTTCACAGTACTCCTGTAAATATTTCCAAATACACTATTGTGGAATAGAATGTATTTGGGGGAAGGTTATCTTAAGTAATCATCACCCTTACCACCACTTGTATTGAGTATGCTGTTAGGCATTTCACCTGCCTTTTCTCATTTAGTCCTTGTAACGTCCCTAGGAGGTAAGTGTATGGTTTTCATTTAACAGTGGCACAGAGAGACTAAGTCCCTGGCTCATGGTGACATCACTAGTACATCAAAAGTCCCCATTCTCACGCAGGTCTGTCTGGTTCCAAAGCCTGTGTGCTTAAGCAGTTAGCCACACTTAGTAGGGCAGTACTGCACTGAGAGACAAGTGGCCCCTCTGCATTCACAAAGGATTGTTTCCAAGATCCACAAGGACACCAAAATGCTCAGATGCTCCAGTCCCTAGCAGTCAGCTCTCTATCACAGGTTCAGTCCATGAAGTTGAAACCTGAGGCTACAAAGAGTCTGCCATGTTTGCTACACCTTATTGGGTGGCATGTCACATCACATTACCAAGGTCCACTTTTCCTGTTTTCTGTGAAAGAGCATGTCTTCTCATCGTCTCTCATCAGGCTGGATGTTAAAATGCAAGCTTGATAGTACCTTTCAAGTGGAAGAGACAGAGAATAAAGATTAGCAGGTAATTAGAGGATGATAGAAATTATCTGGCAAATGAAGAGCATCACTGTGACTGGGAGACATGACCAGCCATTTTTTGAAACTCTGGCCACAGGCTTTTCATGGCCTAAGAGGATTTGAAGAGGAGGAAAGAGGCAATGCCAAGAAACTAACTGGAAATTCACCTCCACGTGACCATTCCACACACTACTGTGAATGCTCCCACTAAATGTCAGGTCTCCTCTGCTAACGGGACATCCGTGTGCTACCTTCCTTAATACCAGCCACAGGTGTCTGTCCAGTAACCAACTTTCTCCCAGCACTGTTCTACCACAACCTTCTGTGATAGAGGTGAGACCTTTCCCACTATACCATTTCACAGATCTAAGAAGGATGGTCTATTAGCAACCTGGAGTTATCATCTTTCTTAGATGGCAGTGTATTTTATGGGAAGCATGTTCAATTGCAGATATTTTTATTCTATGATTGAATATTGAACATATTCAATAAATATTGAACTCACTTCCCGTAAAAAATATTCAATAAATATTAAACTCACTTCCCATAAAATCCTAGGATAAAAATTGCCATACCTTGAGGTTCGGGGAAATCCTGCCCCTACGAGGTTTTCTCTTAGGGTGTCCCTGCATCCTCTCCATTCAAAAAGGCTAGGACTTTTCCATATATGTTAGCTTTTATTGCAAACTGTTATACTGTATAACAAACTGTGTGGCGGCAAGGCCCCCACATTCCTGGGAGACATCCTTGAGGGAATGCCCCCCAGCTGCTTCTTCTCCTAGAACAACAATATTATTTTCTACTCTGCCAGAAGTCACTTAGCCCCTGTATACTTTTCTTTTTATCTTACCAGCAAGTGTGCAGCTTTTCCTCCTTAAAGTTGTTTAGTAACCTTGTTTAAGATACTATAGAAATAAAGCTTTTTCGGTGCTGGCTGCAGTCTTAGTTGCTCCAGAGTAGCTTCTCAATTCTGTTGTGTCTCAGTTACAATTCTAATAACTTTTATAATGAAAGTCAGGGAAAACAACCTAGAAAATTTTAACTTTATTTGATAGGAAGTAACATTAAAGTAATCTCAATTCTCACAATGCAAAATGTTTAAACAACAGAAAGCTGATTTTCCTTCTCTAAAAATATCTAAGAGGGCAGTGCCTATGGCTCAGAGGAGTAGGCCACCAGCCCCATATATCAGAGGTGGCAGGTTCAAACCCAGCCCCAGGCCAAAACTGCAAAACAAAACAAAAAAATATTTAAGAGTATCATCAGAGAAAACTTTGTATCATCAAAGTAACTTTTACTCCCCCAATATCACAGCACCTATTGTCTGTGTGACCACTCTTCAGAGTCTCTTTATCCAGTGGTTCTCAACCTTCCTAATGCCGCAACCGTTGCCACGACCCTTTAATACAGTCCTGTGGGTCGCAACACAGGCAGCATATAGATTGCGATGATCCTCACAATCACAGTGAAAGCTTAACTAGATAATTGTGGGCGGGGGAGAGAAAGAATGAGCTGAGCAGACTGTGTTAGCTATAGTGCTTCAGCTCAGCCTTTCAGACTCCCTTTTCCAGACCACTTTTCTGGCTTCACAAGGACAGTTTGAAATTATTTAAATAAACACATCTTCTAGATCATTTGATAATGATTTGTGTGAGTTCAGTCTTTCCATGTGCATCTCATGTAAAGTTGCCCAAGTTGCATTGTTTTTATTGTCTCAGACTATAGAGAAAAGGACAGAAGCAAACTTCAGGTATAAGCCAGGGAGATCTGGCAATGGGACTTCACCACAATCTTGGTGGCTGGCTCCACACTGGTTTCACTGCAGAGGAGGAATGAGAGCCATGGCAGAGCCCTGCATGGTCAGGGAGGCAAGCCGGGCCAAAATATCCCACATGCATCAGCCAGCACAGGTGTCAGCCACCTCATTTTAGTTAAATGAGTTTTGTTAATTTGCATTTTATCAATTTTTACTTTATAAATTTGTTTTGGCTTTGTAATTGTATAAGAGTTTTACACATTGGGAAGTTATACCTGGTTATTAAATAAATTTGGCCTGAGGATGCGTCCCTCCCTGCGGTCCCTGCGGTCCCTGGGTAACAAACTGCAACCTAACTAGCACATAAACAAGTCAAAAGCATGACTAGGACTGGTCTGGCTGATCACAGCAGCCGAGGTCCAGCCTGTCATATGCTGGCAGCGGGTCAGCCCCTGTGTACATCCCTGCCCCCGGCCTTCCTGCACCTACGTTGTGTTCTCTGCTGGCAAATGTGGCCTGTCCAATGCTGCGGGTCAGAACCTTCTGATCCTCTTCTGGTTTGAGGCAGTTAGAAAATTGTTTATTGTTCAATTAAATACTGTTAAATTCAATTTATCTAAAGTTTTTCTTTTAGCATGGTCTATATTTTGTATATATTTAAAATAATGTTACAATAAAAATGAGTTGTCAGTGTTGGGGGGCTTAACACAGCCACACACAAACCCTTTCCCCTTCTTCTCTTCTCCTCCTAAGACAAAGACACAAAGGGTCTGGTTAGCCCCACCCCTAGAAGTTCACACCAAAGGAGCCCAACCTGATATGGAAGCTGGGGAATGTGACCCCCATAATCCCATAGAAACTTGGTCTTCAACCGTCCCCGGCCACAGATGCCATCTTTTTACTGCCCAGGCTAGTCACTCTTCCCTTTCAATAAACCCGACCTGAACTTCTCTGTGGCCTGGTCTCTGGGGGCCATCATTTACACTTTTCAGTCAATAATGAGAGTATTTAATAAAATCTTTCCTTTAAAAGGGATTATGTAGCTTTTCATACCCAAGTTTGGGGAACCCTGACTTGTAGGATCAAGTGCAAATTCCTTATCATGGCACCTGAGGCCTCCTATTGCCTGTCTACCACCCTCCAGCCTTATTTCCTGCACCTTCTCCCTTAAGGCTGCTCCTGTCCAACTGAGTAGAACATCTTGGCAGCAGAGACCATTTCTTACTCATACACGTTCCTACTGAACCTGATAGTCCATGAATGTTTGTGCAACAAATTAATGAAGGAATAAATGAATAAACATGTGACAGAAGGCAAGAGACAAGGAAGAAGGCTCTTCCACACATCAGTCAGCCAACTCCTAACGTTACTGTAAATAATAAAACTCCTTGAGTGACCCCAGGCTGGGACACTTTCCAGCTTCTTCTATCTCCTCAGCCGCAATTTTATTACCGAATAAGTCATTTACAGGCAGAGAAAGACAGCAAGAGACAGAGATGAAATTAACACCCAAAGAGGGAAGGTCAGATTCGTCCTGTATCCCAAGTGAAGAAATCATCCCCCACAGCATTTTCAACTGGGAAACTCTCAGAGGATCAAAGAGAGACTCTGTTCACACTGCTCACAATCCCGCTGCCTGTCACATGCTCCTCCCACCCTTTTTAGCCTCCCAAGGAAGAAATGATTCACTTAGACAGACTTTCACGTGCACCTTATTTTTAGTCCAGCAAGTATTTGGTTTTGTTTGTTTATGGGAATGTGAGTTCAGATCAGCTGATGGGGCAGTGAGCATGAGTAACTCAGCAGACAGCTCACAGCTTATTGTGATCTCTAAGGTCCCGTCTGTCCCACTATTCTATGTTCATATGACTGGCTCAGTGACAGTAAACTGTAGAGGGTCTGTATTTACAGTGTTGTTCTGATAAACAGGATTTGATTGTAACTGTGTAGCCAGCCTCATCTACTAAAAGGGAACAATTTTCTCCCCATGTTTCTTCTTCCCCTCCTTCCTGCATTACCATTATTCAGGAATGTGTCAGGTACAATGCCAAGCCTCTCTAGCCTTTGACCTTGACTGGACAAGACAAAATTATAAAATGAATTCTTCCTATATCCACAGAAAGCATTGCACATAGGCAATTCAGTTGTGACCAAAGAGGGTGTCAGCCTTGGTTCTTTTCCTAGAAATCAGCCTTCTAATGCTGCATTTGGAGACAAGGAGACCTAAGTCCTCCAGGATCTGTGACTAGGAAGAAGTCCTTCATCTTTTTGACTTTAGATCCCTCCTCTTTAAAATGATGATGAGAAACATCTGCTCCTTTTTAATGACGTTTAATGATAAGGATGAAAAGTAAATGACATTATGTAGAAGAGCTTTGTCAACTGTGCAAAGGACCAAACAAGTGTAAGTGAAGATTATTGTTCTTAGCATGCCTTTCCTCCATTAGAATAGCATCCTGTAAACATGAAAGTAATTGAATAAATAGGGCATTAGTGTCATCCTGTTTAACAGCCATGGTGGACTCCTATAATCATTGTACCAGACACAGGTACTCCCAGAGGCTAGGAGGACAGGTCAGAGTGTAGTGCATGGAGGGTCATGTTGGAGGCCACCTTCTGCCTATGCTGAGATGTATGGATAGTTGGAAAACTAAATGTGAGCTGTTTAAGCTTGTTGGCATCCCCTCTCTGAGCACTTCCCCATGGACAGCCATTATTCAAGTGAAATGAAAAAATCCCCAGAGATTTTTGGTGAGTTTAATTATATTCTCTCACAGCACCCAAATGGTAAGACAAAGCCATTCTCTGACTTTTGGTGGCCACATGCCCTATTTTATTTTTCTATCTATATATCTACTTACCTATTACCATTTCATTGTGGTACAATTTCATATGACATATGCAAAGCTGTACATGTTTAATGTACGCAACTCGAATTTGGGAATAAGAGTAAACTCATAAAACCATCAAGGGTGAAGACATATGCATCACCTGCCAAAGTTTCCCCCTATCCCCTTCATTATTGTTACTGTTATAGTACAGCAAGAACACTTATAAGATTTACTCTCCCAGATCTACAGACACTATGCTATGGATCTCTGGAAGATATTTACTTGTATAACTGAACTATATACCCTTGACCAACACCCCTCATAGCTCCCTCCTCCAGCTCCTCCTGGTAACTCTCTGCTTCTATGTATTTGACTATCTTCAATTTCACATATAAGTGAGATTATACAGTATTTTTATTTATCTGCCTGGCTTGTTCATTAGAATAATGTCCTCCAGGTCCTTCACGTTGTTGTAGCTGAAGGATTGTCTTGTTTTTACAGGCTACGTCATATTCCATTGAGTCTGCAGACCATGTTTTCTTTAGCCATTCATCTACTGACAGACACTGAGGTTGACTCCACATCTTGGCTGTTGTGAACAGTGCAGTAGTGACCTTGAGCATGCAGATGTCTCCTGGAGTTACTGATTTAATCCCCTGGACATGTGGTAGTGCTATTTTTAATTTTATGAGAAACCTCCATCCTATTTTCCACAAAAAGCAGGCCATGGGCTCCTTTTTCCCCCACTTCCTCCCCAGCACTTGTTATCTTTTTAAGCACCCTGCTTTCGAATCGAGTGGTATAACTTGGTTAACTTGTTAGATTCATAATGCCTCCTTCTCAACCCCCACCTCCTGGCATGTCACCCACATGCAGAAATATTAATGATTCAATAGGGGATAAATGAGCTTTTCTTGTGGCACCTTGTTCCCCACCTTCTCACCTTTAGGAAGCACATGTGCCCTCTTCAAGGGACAAGACCCACCCTATTCATGAGGGGGAGCACTTTTCCCACTGCTGTCTTGGGCCCATATTCAGGTTATTGATTCATTCATTCATCCATTCATACATCTAGTGCATAGTGATTGAGGTCCTACTATGTGCCAGGCAATGCTTTAAGCACTTATAACAAAGCAGTGGACAAAAGAGATGGGGTCACTGCCTTTATGGAGCTTATAATAAAGAAGGACTTGGGCAGACAGCTTAGGATGTTGATGAATCTGTGAAAAGAACAGAATGACATGGGCCTTTCTGTGAAAGAGGCATTTGAGCTGGGACCTGAGAACAAGGAGGAGCCAGCCAGGGTCAGATCTGGGGCAGAGAACTCTATGTTAAGAGAACATCAAGTGTAAAGGTGAAAAATCCTTCTGTTTCTGGCTAGGAAGCCAGGGCTTGCTTTGCTGAAGTTTACAACAGCTGGGTACCAGACTGCCAGGCCAGTTTTCTCCTCTCTAAACCGTGTCACTAGTGGGCACTCACATATACTATTTCTCTGCTAGTTTCCCTCTTTTGCAGGGTTCCTGCAGCAAAGAGAATAATCCAGGTCGTAAAGTCACTTTCATGTTGTTGTCTTTGCTCAGTCATCCCTTTTTCTAGATGTGCCCCTAAAATCTTCCCTGACATCTGGGCCTGTAAATGCTTACTGAAACCAAAATTAGTACACAATTCTTTCTCTTAACTACTACTGGGAGATAATGGCCTTTAGGTCTTCAGACGCAAACCTGTCTGGGGACTTTTAGCAGTACTGATCTCACGTCCATCTAGGAAAGGACACCCATTTATGTGGAAACAGTCCAGCCTCCTGTTTTGCAAGGCCCTGTTTAATCCAGAAGAACAGGGAAGGGAACAGACCCCTTTACAAATCAACAAAATAGGAGCAAGAGGAGTGGCCCTCAGATGGAAAAATTAATGGCTAGATGTGAAGAGCCATCCTTCCTCCTATGATGTAATACCACAGAAGCGTGTTTTTACCTGGTTCTCCCAGGTGCCTGAAGGAAACTGCCTGGTGTCATGGCCACTCTCCATTACTTTTCCCTTTATGTGCCCTTCACCTCTGTAAGTATTGGGAATATACAGTAATCACTTTTTTTCCACATAAAATATTTAAAAGTAGTTAACAGAAAAGAATACTCTGTAACTCATACAAAGTGGATGTTGCTATTACCCAAGTAATGCCATATAGCTCTTCCTTCGTCTTTGTTTAAAGCTTGTCCCTAAAGTCCACCGAAGAGGTTGGGTATGATCTCTAGGTTCTGTACCACGTCTATCTCTGTTAGAATGTGTCATTCATTCCTTCTTCAGGGGAAATCTTTGCTTGCATCATTATTTACTCATTTAAGATGTATTTATTCAGCATCTACTATGAGCCTGCACTGTGCTGAGTTTGTGGGACAGAGGCTATTCATTTTTACAGATATGCTAAGCATGGGTCCAGCCCACACAGGGCTTGAAGGTCACTGAGGGACATAGACAAGTAGGGAAGACTGAAAGGTGTGACAAGTACTTTGTCGCATAAAACAGAGTTACAGGGTGCACAGAGGAGAGAAATGAGGAATGTTACTCTTGTGAAGAGGTCCAGAAAGACCTCTCTGGTCTCATCTTCTGGACCCTTCCATGACCTTTGCTTCTCTTTCCTTCCTCTGGAGCGCCCAAGCCCGTAAACCATCACTGTCTGTCTAGTCGACTGTCAGCCACAGAGCCAGTGGCCTGAAAGTCCCTGCTCTATGTCATTTTTGCCAAACCAAGTTTTGCTCCTTGTCCTCTAGCCCCTCCCATGACAAATGACCACCGTTTCCTATTCACAGAAACACAGGGCTATGGGCTCAGTGGGACAAGAGTTTAGAGTAATTTTCCCCCCGGGAGCTGTGTTGCCTCATGCACCTTATGTGACACATCTAGTCTCAGGGCTTAGGGGAAGAGTTTTGTGGGCGAAATTCTCTCTCTGAAGCTAAAAACCTGTCTAGGAGCAGATCAGCTCCTAAGGCCTCATTAGTCCTGAGCTCTGACTGGAGGTCATGGAGTGGAACTAATGCTATTAAGCCAAACATTCAAATTGGGAGATATGTATGTATTTCCAAGCCCTGGACCTAGTATGTCTGCTAGAATTTTCATAGTTTAATCTGTGACCTTCAGCATTTTTAATATACATTGATGGATTGCAATGAGCAGAAAAAATTCATTAATAAGTTCTACTGGACACTTTAGGGAGGAGGTGAGATTTTTAAGATGAATAGTGTTTATTTCTGTACCAACTCCCACAGCTCTTATTTTTTGTGGTTCTTACCCAGCCCATACCATGGGAAGTGAATTAATGATATCACACATTTATTGTATCCTAGGGACCCTCTCTTTTACAGAATCATTACACTGCTAGGTCAACATCTGCTCACTCATTGTCTTGAGACTGAAAAGTCATTGGGTTTTGGTGTTACTTCTGCTTCCAAACAATGACTCCTGAGGCCAACTTCCCCTCCATTTCTGACTTGGGCCTCTTCCCCATATGAGAGCACAATGGAGCTTATGGGACAGAAGCCCAGACAAAGTCCTGACTTGCCTTGCAGGAAGCCATGGTTGGGCAGAGCTCTTGGTTTCAGGTGGCTCTTCGATAGCTGTGGGGAGTGTCCTCAAGGATTCTCTGGTCTCATGATCCCTCCCATAGGTTTTCTCCAGAGCTTGGAATTCCTTCTTTTATAGATAGCTATGAAACTACCATGATTTACAAAATATTAAAAAAATATTTTGTACATGTTGGCCACCTTTTTGTAAAATTTGGTGGTAAATATTTTGTAAATAAAAGTACAGTTAGCTATAATTTCACATGTATGGCAGCTTTATGGGTGACTTTTGGGATACCATGTAGAACAGTAGGAATATAAATAAAAACCAATAGTATAAAATTAATCTAGAACTCCAGCCTTCTGAGGTTGTAAACATGCTTGTTGATAGGTTTTCTTCTGGATGCTTCGGTGTGCATGCTGCATTCAGGGTGTGTGTGTGTGTGTGTGTGTGTGTCTGCCTGTTTGAACACTGGTCTAGTATATGTTTGATGATCAAAAAAGATCAAAAAAATTCTCTATTAATTACTTATAGAAGTTTTCCTTTAAAAAAATTACTACATGTTCTTCTATGCAATTTTAATGGGTGTGTCATAATCCATTATATAATTAAACTTCTCTATGTGGGATATTCAGAGACTCTAAATTTTTGCAATTCTTTAGTAAATATTTCTCACAGTAAATATCTCTACAAGGAGTCTCTAATATATTATCACTGGAAACATTTCCTCTGGGTCAAGACCAACTTAGGCAGTTGATGGCAAGAGATAGATTCACAGAATCCTAGACTTTCCTCAAGAGGAAATATAGTGATCTCCATTGGCTGAAATATGGCTTGATAATACTAATAACAGTAAGGGTAACAATGCCTAATTCAACTTTTCCTTCCTTTGTGGTCTACTTAGATCTTCCTATCAACACAGCTTAGGGATAGGTTCTCACTATGTTTATTGTGTGTCATTACATAAATGTATGAATAAGATAATGTTATTTTATTTTAGCCCCAGAATGAATTAGAGACTAGAACTGCAGGGGGTTTTTTTTGGGGGGGGGAGGTGCAGAATCTCACTGTGTCACCCTTGGTAGCGTGTCACAGCTCACAGCAACTGCAAACTCTTGGGCTTAAGAGATTCTCTTGCCTCAGCCTCCCAATTAGCTGGGAGTATAGGCGCCTGCCACAATGCCCGGCTATTTTTTTGTTGTAATTGTTATTGTTGTTTGGCAGACCCAGGCTGGGTTCGACCCCTCCATCCCTGGTGTATGTGGCCAGCACCATAACCACTGAGCTACCTACAGCAGAACTATAGTTTTATTATCTTTTTTTTTTTTTCAGATGAGAAGGCTGAGCCTTTGAGGGGTTAAGGCTCTCAAGTCAGCCTAATTTATGTTCCTTATATCTAGCAGAGAACTGGTCTTTGAATTCAAGAATGTGGATGTGAATGTCTAGGGGAATAAAGTCTTTCCTCAGTGTCCTGCTGAGTGTTCAGTATTTTATGTGGACTCCACGTCATTTGTCTTGTATCAGTTCTCACTCCCTTTTACTGATTCCCCTGTGCCTAGATGGAACAAAATGTGTTCTTTTGTTTACCAGCTAGTCCTTTCTGAATGTCTTTGAGGACAGTCGGAGGATGAGTAAGTTTCAAATGGAGGAAGAGGCAGCATGAACAGATTCCACTGAATCCCGAGCAGGGAGCGACGCCCTAGTGGGATTGCCTAGTGGGCCCGGTGTGATGTCCAGAGGGAGCAAAGAAACGCAGTGAGGGGAAGGGCATCTCCAAAACACGGGGTCATCACTCCTGCTCTGAGGCTCTGGGCTGCAGACAGATTGCGTTTCATGGTGTCATGCTTTCGTCATTACAGCATCAGAGGCAGCATCTCTGCAGAGAGAAGCAAATTTAGGTGCATTTGTTTTTCCTCCTTCCTTTTCAATGTTTACTTGATTTCTCTTCATTTGACGTTGCTTCTCTTCATTTGACGTTGCTTCTCTGATGTCTCAGAGATAACAATTGTCTCAAGATCTCTGCCAGAAAGCTGTCCCAGAAGCAGCGTCCTCGGGACACTTCCTCCCCGGCGTTCGGGGAAGGCAGACGGGGAGCGCGAGCGCCCCCTGGTGGAGCGCGCTCCCCTCTAATCTGCCCGGCAACAAGCCGCCTTCTGCAGCTCTTCACACCACTGGAGATGTGTACACGTGTGTTAAACATAGATTTGTATTTAAAGTTATTCTTAAACGATTCTGACTACAATTCCAGACTGATTTTGATATCCACCAAGAATTAATAATCTCAATTCAGCGTGCAATTCAAAAGGTTGCTTTAAGAGAGAGAGAACTAGATTAACTGTGAATTGTCTGACAAGCTGGCGTGTCTGGTAATTATTTTCATATTTCGGTGCAAAGCCCTTTCAAAATTCGGTTTTGCAATTAGATTTGAAAAAAGCTACTTCTTCCACCTTGATAGGATTTAAGCAAAGCTCAGGTAGTTTGGAGCTATTTTTAGTCCTGATTAATTATCCAGCCAAGGTAATTCCAAGTTCAGCAGCTTATGTGGAACGGACACGACAGCTGGGCTCTCAAGTCAGCCTCAGGTCAAAGCCAACATCTTTATAACAACACGGCTCCCCCTACCTTCTTGGCCGAGAGCAGGGGATGGCACTGTCTGTGAGACTGGTGTCAGCTTTGCCAGCCCAGAGCCAGTGACTAGAGGAAAAACTGCTGATTCAGGGGCCGTCAGACATGGCAGCTCTCGCTGCAGTGAAAATAGGTCCCTAATGACAAGTGGCCTTAAAGCCAAAACACCACAGCTGGAAGCTCCGAATGGTTTGCTGGTGGCAAGATTCATTTTACTAGAACTTCAGAAAGAAAGGAATCTGCTCTAATTTGTTTAAAATAACCAGGAGTCTGCAGAACTCACATGTTAAAATTGTGATCTTGTTCCCCCTTGTCTTTTTTCCCAAGCCTTCAACTTCATTGTTTCAGTTTATCCCTTTTCCATTCCCATGCGCTAAAATAACTCTAGAGCTCCTGCTTCTTTTTTAATTATTATTATTTTTTATTATTTGGGTACAAACAGTTAGTTTACCCTGATTGCATTTGTTACTCAAAGTCTTTTACGATAAAAGAATTTCTTTTTTTTCTGGGAAGATGCCTAGTAATGGGTTTTCAGGATCAAATGGGAGGTCTAATTTGGGTTCTTCGTGGGTTCTCCATACTTCCTTCCAAAAATGTTGTATTAGTTTGCAATCCTACCAGCAGTGTAAAGTGTTCCCTTCTCTCCACATCCATGCCAGCATCTGCAGCTTTGAGAGTTTGTGATGTGGGCTATTCTCACTGGGGTTCAATGATATCTCAGGGTGATTTTGATCTGCATTTCTCTGATGCTCAGGGACAATGAGCATTTTTTCATATGTTTGTTAGCTATTTGTCTGTCTTCTTTAGAGAAGGTTTTATTCATCTCTCTCACCCAGTGAATGTTGGGTTGTTTTTATTGATTATTCTGAGTTCTCTATAAGTCCTAGTTATCAAGTTTTTGCCCAATTCATAATATGCAAATATCTTTTCCCATTCTGAAGGCTATCTGTTTGCTTTGGTTATTGTTTTCTTAGCTTTACAGAAGGTTTTCAGTTTAATTAAGTCCTATTTGTTTATTTTTGTTGTTTCTGCAATTGCCACAGAAGTCTTCATAAAATTTTTCCCCAGGCTGATATCTTCCAGTGTTTTCCCCATACTTTCTTCAAGGATTTTTATTGTTTCATGTCTTAGATTTAAATCTTTTATCCATCTTGAATCAATTTTTGTAAGCAGTGAGAGGTGCGGGTCCAGTTTCAGTCTTTTATTTTGTGGATATCCAGTTCTCCCAGCACCATTTATTGAATAGGGATTCTTTCCCCCAGTATATGTTCTTGTTTGGTTTATCAAAGATCAGGTGGCTATGAGAGGTTAGTTTCATCTCATGGTTTTCTCTTCAGTTCCAAATGTCAATGTCTCTGTTTTTGTGCCAATACCATGATGTTTTGATCACTATAGCTTTGTAGTATAGTCAAAAGTATGACAGAGTGATACCCCTGGCTTTGTTTTTATTCCTCAGAATTACCTTGGCTATATGGGGTTTCTTTTGGTTCCATACAAAACAAAGAATTATTTTTTCCAAATCTTGAGAGTATGGTGATAGTATTTTAATGGAGATTTCATTGAATCTGTACATTGCTTTGGGTAGTATAGACATTTTCATAGTGTTGGTTCTTCCCAGCCATGAGCTGGTATGTCCTTCCATTTGTTAATATCCTCTGCTATTTCCTTTCTTAGGATTTCATACTTTTCTTTATAGAGGTCCTTCACCTCTTTTCTTAGGTATATACCTAGGTATTTCATTTTCTTTGAACCTATGGTGAAGGGAATTGTGTCCTTAATTAGCCTCTCTTCTTGACTGTTGTTGGCATATACAAAGGTAGGAGTCTTGTTTTTGAGTCTTTGGGGTTCTCTAAGTATAAGATCATATCTCCAGCACAGAGGTAGAGTTTGACCTCCTCTGCTCCCATTTGGATGCCCTTTATTTACTTATCTTGCCTAATTGTATTGGCTAGAACTTCCAGCACTACGTTAATAGTAATAGTGACAGAGGACAATCTTTTCTGATTCCAGTTCTAAGAGGAAAAGTTTTCAGTTTTACTCCATTCAGTAAAATATTAGCTGTGGGTTTGTCATAGATAGCCTTGATCAGTTTCAAAAAATGTGCCACGAATGCCTATACTCTTCAGTGTTTTAATTAGAAAAGGATACTGGATTTTATCGAATTCTTTTTCTGCATCTATTAAGAGGATCATATGGTCTTTGTTTTTGCTTCTATTGATACAGTGGATAACGTTTATGGACTTGCATATGTTAAACCAGCCTTGCATCCCTGGGATGAAACCTACTTGATCATAATGTATGACTTTTTTGATGATAAGCTGTAATCTATTGGCTAGGATTTTGTTGAGAATTTTTGCATCTATATTCATGAGTGAAATTGGTCTGAAATTCTCCTTTTTAGTTGGGTCTTTTCCTGGTTTTGGTATCAGGGTTATGTTTGCTTCATAGAATATGTTGGGGAAGATTCCTTCTTCCTCAATTTTTTGGAATAATTTCTGCAGTATGGGAATAAGCTCTGTCTTGAAGGTTTGATAAAATTCTGGCGTGAAGCCATCCACACCAGGGCACTTTTTGGTTGGAAGATTTTTTATTGTTTCTGTAATCTCTGTGCTTGAAATTGGTCTGTTCCGGAGCTCTATTTCTTCCTGGCTAAGTCTAGGGAGAGGTTGTGATTCCAAATATTGATCCTTTGCCTTCACATTGTCAAATTTCTTGGCCTAGAGTTTCTGGTAATATTCAGAGATAATCTCTTATATCTCTGCAACATCAGTTGTAAATTTCCCTTTATCATTTCTGATTGAGGAGACTAGAGATTTTACTTTTCTACTTCTAATTAGTCTGGCCAAAGGTTTATCTATTTTATTTATTTTTTCAAAAAAGTAACTACTTGTTTCATTAATTTTTTGAATGTTTCTTTTGTTTTCAATTCTGTTGATCTCTGACATAATTTTGGATATTTCTTTTCTTCTGCTGGGTTTAGGCTTAGATTGTTCTTCTTTTTCCAATTCTGTAAGATGCCTTGTGAATTTATTGATGTGCTCTCTTTCTGTTTTTCGAATGCAGGCATCTAAAGTGATAAATTTTCCTCTCAGAACTGCTTTTGCAGTATCCCACAGGTTTTGGTAGCTTGTGTCTTCATTGTTGTTATGCTCAAGGAAGTTAATTATTTTCTGTTTTATTTCTTCCTGCACCCAACTCTCATTCAACAGAAGGTTGTTTAGTTTGCATGCCTTTGTGCAGGGTTGAATGTTTTTGTTGGAGTTGAGTTCCACCTTTAGTGCCTTGTGGTCTGAGAAAATGCAAGGTAAAATTTCAATACTTTTGATTCTGTTGAGGTTTGTTTTGTGTCCTAGGATATGATCAATTTTGGAGAATGTTCCATGGGC
>CAUYON010047745.1:0-12540 GCA_963573935.1 Arctocebus calabarensis
AGTCCCAGCTACTAGGGAAGCTGAGGCAAGAGAATCGCTTAAGCCCAAGAGCTGGAGGTTGCTGTGAGCAGTGTGATGCCACGGCACTCTACCCAGGGCGATAAAAAGTGAGACTCTGTCTCTACAAAAAAAAACAAAACAAACAAACAAAAAAACAATGTGAATAGGAAAATATCTAAATCTGCCATAGATGGTTAAAAGATGTAGAGGTATTATCATGAATTTGCTATATTACTTAATATATGAAATAATTTTTATTCATTTCTTTTTTCACTGAACAAAACAAATTCCCAAAAGATATGTTAAGAATATGTTTTAAAAGTATAAAGTTTTACAGACTAGTGGTTCTTGGTGCTAGCACTTGGACGAGATGTCAGTTTTAACATAGACTGTGTCTAGGATTTGTTGGTCAGCAAATATTGACTGAGGACTCATGATGCAGCAGGTATTCAGAATGAGTGAGACTTGGTTGCTACTCTCAAGATCACAGTAGATCATTTTCTGATCTTTGAGACAGTTCTAGTAAGTCTATCACAAAGTAATCCCAGACAGACCTCTCTGTTTTAGTATAGAGGCAATTTGCTCTGATTCACAGATCTTCTTAAAATTGATTTTATCCAACAGCTCACAAATGCCATACTGGTTTCTCTGGTTCTGAGTCACAGTAATAAAGGTCGTATACATATTAAAGCTCTGAGTGTGGAAGCAAAGAATTAAGGCTCAGCAGCTTTATCTCCCCTTAGAAATATCTGGTGATCAATATCACCAAAACATGAAGCTAAGTAAAAGAAAATGTTTATAAAAATGTATACCTTTGACAGCTTTTCTGCATAGAATGTATCCCTAAAATGTAATCACAGGTAAATGATACAAATTGGCTATGAGCCCCACCTACTGTCACTGGGTTGTGAAGAGCTAATATAAAAAAAGTGCTGTCAAATTTGGTTCACTGTCACAGGCAAGTAAGTTGTGGAGATAATTCTTTTGATTTAAAAAAAGAAATAAAGGACAGGCGGTGCCTGTGGCTCAGCGAGTGGGGCGTTGGCCCCATATACCAAGGGTGGCAGGTTCAAACCCAGCCCCAGCCAAACTGCAAAACAAAAAAATAGCCGGGTGTTGTGGCGGGTACCTGTAGTCCCAGCTACTTGGGAGGCTGAGGCAAGAGAATCGCCTAAGCCCAAGAGCTGGAGGTTGCTGTGAGCTGTGATGCTACAGCTCTCTACTGAGAGCGATAAAATGAGACTCTGTCTCTACAAACAAACAAAAAAAGGAGTTATAAAAGATATATAAAATATTAGGAAGAAAGAGAGCAAACAAAGAAAAAAATCTGCTGTTACTTAGATTAAAACTAAAAGTGGCTACAGTGGTATTGACTGGGGAGAAAGGGAAAGATAAACTGTATATACTTTGATCCCAGGTGTTTTTTTTTTTTTTTAGCTAAAACACATTTTTTATGGGCTTTATCCAAAATGATCATTTAAAGAGAAAGCAAACATGCCACATGTAATTAATTACTTTATTTCAACACCTTTAAGTCACCTGAGGCTATTGTCACACTTAAGAAACACTGTGCCAATCTCAGATCTAGGTCTATGCAATGGCACATTAGCATGCATTATGACTAAGGTGGTGATGGTACAGCTACTGATGAACTGGCCCTAGGTCTGAGGTGCTAGCTACGGGTCAGGCAATCAGCAATCATAGGAATGTCTGTACCAGATTTTCTAGTACCACCAAAAGTTGTACAGTGGTGGTCCAGGCCTGCTAAATCGAGAAAGGTGAATGATGATTCAACAAAACCACCTGGGGACAGAATGTAAGACAATGATTTTTTCAAAGCAAATTTTAAAGAATTATTAGACTCACACAAATGAAAAGAATTGACATACTACGTAGAATTCAAGGTGTATTGAATTTACAGTACAAAAATAAAACCTTTCTGTAAGCCCAAATTTCAGTATGATTTTTATGTCCATTCAAAAAGGAAATAAGCTTAGACATTTGCTATTTCTAGCTTACTCAATCTGCACATTTTCTTACAGTGCTTTTGTGTTGCAAATAGCTTACGGTCAGGATACATAAAAGCTCATAGTATTGATTGATCAGTCCATTAAACTGATTCTTTCAGAGTAAAAAATAAAACTGGTTAAAACTTATTCCTTAATCTTGAAACTAAAATGTTTATTTAGAAATAATGCATAGATTTTTCTCTTTAAGGAATTTGTAACACATGAGAAAAGCGGCCTATGTTAAAGGAAAAGTGAGAACCTTATCTTACCTCCATCACCCTCTTATCCTCAAACGGTAGAAGCATCATTTAATTGTAGTTTAATTATTTTAGAATTTTTGTTTTGCAAACATAGATTTTGGAAAAAAAGGAAATGCATTTTGCTTTCAGGGAAAAAAAAAGACTGGCTGTGAAAGCGGTTGCTATCTGTTTACCTGCACTGTGGATGCTGGGGCTCGCATGGAGAGAGCCTCCCCACGACCACCGGTTGGGCTTCTGCCGTGGCTTTTGGCTCCTCTCCATCGTGCGCCGCACAACAGCTTCATGGCGTTCCTGAAAGAGAACACAGTGGCTGAGGATCAGATGCAGTCTGGCTGTTTGAAGCGTCTTCAACTTAAGGCAGAGGCGTGAGGAGTACTACTTAAATTTCCACCCAACTCCTCCTATCTGTTTGCTAACTTCTACACCTTATCTTAAGGTGGGACTATCAATCTGCGAGGGTTGCTAAAATCATTAGGTGCCAGTTCATAAATAGGCACTATGCTTAGCTTAGGGTCACAAACAATCCTACTACTGGGGTGTGATGTCTTTATCAACACACAGAAAAGAGGGAGTACAGGTCTGAGCTTCACACATATGGTACCACATTTAAAAACAGTTCACAATCTGAGGATGTGGGTAATACTGACCTCCTGACTTACTGAGTTTTAAGACTTTGTGTAACTTAACTTAACCTATTCTGAGTTTAAATTTCTATTTTTGCGAAAACTAGTATCTAATACTTACTCAAGAATTGAGTAAGGGTTAAAGGAAATAATTTATGTGAAATGCTTGCAAACGATAAAGCCCTATGGAAACCCAATTATTTGCAGTGGCTTTAATACTTCAGTATAGATAACTAAACATGAATAAGTCATAGGTTTAGACTAAAGGGCTTTTAAAGTTTCTGTGGCAGTAAAACTTATCGACTCACTCACTGTCTACCTGACTCCCATACTGCAGCCTCCCTAGAAAGTGGCGTCTGTAAAGCTGATGACCCTGAAACAGCCTTGCTGGGCACCCCGGCACCTGACCAGGCAGTCTCGCAGGAAGTTGACTTCGCTTCCCAAAGAGGAGCTTCCTCTACCCTCCCGGGAGGGCGGCTCACCTTGTCCTCCTCCAGCCTCTGCCTCCGCTTCTCCTCCACGGCCGCCCTCCTCCGCTCCTCCTTGAGCCGCTGTTCCTCCAGCCGCTTCTTCCGCTCTTCCAGATGCTTCTCAAAGTGCTGCCTGGCGCGTTCTTCTCTTTCTAACCAAACAACTTCTCTGGCAGCTTTAGGGAGGAGAAAAGGAAGAAAATCAAACACGGGTGGGTTAAACAGTTAGGGCTGTGTTAAGCGGCCCATGTGTAAAAAATAGTTTCTTTGGGTTTGTATTAACCAAGCACAGCCTTTGCTTTCCTCAAATTTCCAGTAAGAATGTACTACTGTTACTTTTTAAGCACAATTTGATATGCTAACAATGAGGTTGAAAAAGAGATACTGAATTCTACTCTTTGGGAACCCATACAGTGATCTGGTTTGAAGGTATTAGTCACAATCAGTCTCAATTCTTGTACTGATAGAATCCCCTCAAAATCAGTGGCACCATCGGAGTATGTGTATCACAGAGTCAGCAAAGGGGTACGAGGGACCCAGTAAGCAGACGACCTTGCATCTGAGGAGCTCACAATCTATAATAGACAGATAAAGCTCAACCACATCTAATGCTGAATAAAAATGCACAACCCCCCAAATACTGTTCAACAATGGGATGCTTTTCTTCTTTCTATAATACAGGTTCCTTCCTCATTTTAGGGGAAAATATGCCCCTAAAATATACAAAACTCTTTGATATAAAGCATCCTTCAGCCTGAGAATTAAAAACATCTATGACTTACTAACACTGTAGACAAGTATCCAACAAAATTTAGAGTGTAAATCTTGAAGACACTGCATAGCATAGAAATCAAAATGTCACTTTTTAAGAGAAAAAAAAAATTCAGAACATTTCAGTTTCTTCTACATGTTTAATAGTAAAGACTCTACATTTCTGATAACATTAAATCCTAGTAAAGTTAGTCATTTTAGGAGACAAATCTACTGAAAGGGATCTGAATTGGCTTCACTTTAGTGGAAGGACAAGGACAAGGACAAATTCAAGGTGAGTTTGTCTTCCTGACATCATTCAGGAATCGGTTCTTCCAGCAGCTCTGCCACTAGCAGGTGCTGAGACTTCGGTCACGTTCAACTGGATTTCGGTTTCCTCTTGTCTAAAATGAGGACGTTGATCTTAAAGTTTCCTCCCAATTTTAAAAGCCCATTTTTCCAAAGAAATTCTCAGAGTCAAGTTAAATATTTACTTCAAGAAGAAGCACATAGCATGTGGTCAATAAATATTTACTGAATGACTAAAAAAAGAAAAAACTGTGAGAACACACCTTACAAGTTAAACAGATGGAGAACATAATTCTGACACTTTAAGACATGCTTACTCTTATCACACATACTCATGCACATAATTAATACCTTTTGGATTTTCAGTATGGTGTTACCTTATTGGCAGGCATTTAATGGTACTGTACATTTTAATTCATTTATAAAGTTGAATTTACACTGACAGATTTTGTCAAAGTTTAAACTTAAAAAATATTAGAAGGTAAATGCCCTTTTCCTCTAACTTTAGACATTCTTATATTTTACTTCCATCTTTTTAACAAATGTATACCAAGCATATTATACCATAATATACCTACTATTCTGCATCTTGCTTTTTTCACTAATACATTTTAGAGAACATTCCACATCAATACATGAAAAATGAATCTAATAATCTTTTTTAATAGCTATAAAGTATTTCACTGTTTATGTACTTTATTTTATATAACTAGTTATCTATTGATTGATAGATTATCTAAGTCATCTCCAGTGTTTTACTAATTCAGACCCTAAATACCACCACTGTACTATACTATGATAAATCTCCATGTAGATGTGTGAGCATGTCTGTGTAGCTACAGGAGAATCAAACGGACTTTGCATTTTATTTTATTTTATATTTATTTATTTTGAGACAGAGCCTCAAGCTGTCACCCTGGATAGCTCACAGCAACCTCCAATTCCTGGGCTCAAGCAAGTCTCCTGCCTCCACCTCCCAAGTAGCTGGCACTACAGGCGCCCTCCACAATGCCTGGCCATTTTTGGTTGCAGCCACCATTGTTGTTTGGCAGGCCCGGGCTGGATTCATACCCACCAGCTCAGGTGTACGTGGCTGACGCCTTAGCCTGTTGAGCCACAGGTGCCAAGCAGTTTAAATGTTGATTGATAATGTCATTCTGTCTTTTGTGGAGCTCATACCAATTTATATACGTATCAATAATATAGATGGCTACAGGCAGAAAAAGGAAACAGTCGTGTACCCTGAGACCCCATAGACATATAGTATGATAAATATATTTTATAATTTTTAGTCTTCACACTACATAGTCTTTTGAGTTTTATATCCCATTTTGAGGAAAATGTCAGATCCTTTTAAGGGTATTTATGAACATAGTATATATTCCTTTTCTGTAAGAGGTCTAGACCAACAAGACAAAATAAGACATAAGATGTTTACAAAATACTGTATTAAGAAAATATTAAACTAGTAAGATAAAATTTATAAGATAAGAGTTAATTTACAGATTCATTTTTCTTAAATAATGTTCTCATCAGGCTTTCTTGCTCATGAGTATTTGTGACTTCTTGGCCTCATTAAATATAACCTCCCTTGCATTTAGCTATTATGAACAGTGCAGCAATACACAGGGAAGTGCAGATAACTTCTCGATATACTGAATTCCCATCCTTTGGATATATACCTAGCAGTGGATTTTTGAGTCATGGTAGTTCTATTTAGTTTTGTGAAGAACTTACAGACTGTTCTTCATAGTGGCTGCACTAATTTACAGTCCTGCCAACAGTGTACAAGGTCTACCCTTTTCCACATCCTTGCCAGCATTTTTTGTTGCTTTTTTGATAAAAGCCATTTTAACTGGGCTGAGAAACTTCATATTGTTTTGATTTACTTTTTTTTTTGTAGAGACAGAGTCTCACTTTATCGCCCTCAGTAGAGTGCTGTGGCATCACTGTGGCTCACAGCAACCTCCAATACCCGGGTTTAGGCGATTCTCTTGCTTCAGCCTCCAGATTCGCTGGGACTACAGGCACCTGCCACAAAGCCCGGCCATTTTTTTGTTTTGCAGTTCAGCTGAGGCTGGGTTTGAACCCACCACCTTCGGTATATGGGGCTGGCACCTACTCGATGAGCCACAGGTGCCGCCCTGATTTACATTTTTTGATGACTATGATGTTGAGCATTTTTTCATACACCTGTTGGCCTACAGGGGTGGAAAAGCTGCAGCTGCAGAAAGTCACATAGGGCTTTCTACAGTCCTGAGTGGGGCCTTCTGACTGAATCCAAATTTTACAAAAGAGATATTTATTTATTTATTTTCATTAAATCACAGCTGCGTACATTAGTGCAATCAAGGGGTACAATGTGCTGGTTTCATATACAATCTGAAAAAGAGATAGTTTTTTTTTTTTTTTTTTGTAGAGACAGAGTCTCACTTTATCGCCCTGGGTAGACTGCGTGGCGTCACACTGCTCACAGCAACCTCCAGCTCTTGGGCTTAAGCGATTCTCTTGCCTCAGCCTCCCTAGTAGCTGGGACTACAGGCGCCCGCCACACGCCCGGCTATTTTTTTGTTTTGCAGTTCGGCCAAGGCCGGGCTTGAACCCGCCACCTGCGGTATATGGGGCCGGCGCCCTGCTCGCTGAGCCACAGGAGCCGCCCAAGATTGGGGGACATTTTAAAAGGCATCCAATGATTCCATATTTTTTTTGGAAGAAGTATAAATTTTAATCATCCATGCCTATCTGATACACCTTAAAATTTAATTACACTTAAATTTTTGGTAACAGAATCACTTTCAAGGGAAAAAATGAATGTTATTTCACTTACATCAAAAACTCTGCTCTGTAAGAAAGTATATAAATGTTCTTCTGCCAGACATGCGTCCTGCACTTCCTGTCCCCTCCTAGTACAGCCACACAGTGACATTCATGAGGTACAAATATCAAACACATACTTTACTTCTTGGATAGAAATGTGTACAGGTAGAAACCATTTTTCTCAGCAGGAGTGACCCTGTTGGGAATCTTTATGACTTCAGAGCAGTTGTTAGAAACATTAGCATTTTATTCAGTTTCTTGCTGTGCGGCATTAGCACAATGCTGAGGGAAGGGTTGTGTCCCTGTCACCACCACCATCACCTTCTCAGAAATTATTTCATATTTTTAAGCTGAACTCAAATGGAGAAAATATGTATTGAGTAATTATATTATTGTCCTCTTTCCACTACATTATTTGTGTTTGGTTTTTATGAGAATTCTATAAAGGCCATGACAGATCGTATTTTGGAAAGATACTTCCCACAGTGACCTCATCCTGCATGCCCATGTTATAAATTGATTGTGACGCTCATCCATGGAGAGTGCCCTTCTCCCTTGAACTTGATCAGCTCTACCAAAAAACAGTCAGAGTGGTGCTCTGGACTTCTGGCACAAGCATTTCGATAGCAGATATTCCACTCTTAAGATTTCCACCTGCAACATAACCACTACTGTGAGGAAGCCAAGCAGCCCCCCGAACATGCCACAAAGAGGTGTCGATGAAACAAGATCAACAACCACCAGTTCCATGAGTGAGGGAGGCTTCCAATAGTCCCAGCCCCCAACCTCCAGTAACGCCTGCATTGCAACCATCCCAGCTAAAGCCACGTATGAGAGATAAGCTGCCTCTGCAAAGCCGTGCTCAGGATTTATGAACAGAATCCACGGTAGACGTTGTGATTTCAATAACCATTGTTTAAGGGCTTGTTATGAAGTAATCGATACCTGGAACTTAATATCACAACCTCTATTTTCACAAAGACCCGATAGCTAGTATCACAGAGCAAGAGTATGAAAGAATAAAGATGATCACTTAGACACAAGCCTAGGGTTCTTGCCTCTATACCTCAAGGGTCCACATGTAAGACACTTTCTCACAGTGGTGATGCATCCATTAGTAACAGTAACATATTTATCTGCTTTTATTGACTCACTGAAGTCCAAGTATGATATAAAAAGTAAGTAAAATACTGGATATTTCAACCTTATACATTACAAATTCAAATACAACTACAGTGACTCTACCAGAAATGATGAGAACATGGTATGGCAGTGGCTCCTGTAATCTCAGCTGCTAGGGAGGCTGAGGCAAAAGGATGACTTTGAGCCGAAGAATTTGAGATTGAGCTATGATGCCATGGCTCTCAACCGAGAGCAAAGTAACACTGCCTCAAAATAAATAAATGAATAAAAATAAAAGAATGGCAAAACTAACAAGTTATAAATTACTTTTCAAAATTCCAAATGTGAATGAAGCTGATTTCTTTAATTCTTAAGACTTAATGACGAAACATTGGTAAAATGCATCATCAAATGGCCGATTTATCAATCAACAATTTTAAGAGGTTCGAAACTCAGGATTGGTGAAGGGAGACGATGATTAGCACTCACTCTCTTTCCTTCCATAAGACTTTTTGGAATTCATCCAAGTGCACCTGCAGAGCTGAAACTTCAGTTCCTTCGTTTTCCAAGGGCAGATTTATTGCTTGCAGCCTCAGCTCAGATTTCATTGCATCGTTCCCAGAACCATCACTCTTGAATAAATCAACACAATCTACATTGGGTTTCATCTCCTCACTTAATTTTAATGAATCAATAACCACACCTTCTTCCTGAAAACGAAAATAAAACAATTATTGTGGAATATTTAAGACTCTCAGGGAAAAACTCATGAGAAAAAATACACTTCAAAAGAAAAGAGTTATGACAATAGCGTCAAGTCCATTTTCATTTCCTTATTGGAATGTTATATGACAAAGCTGATTTTCATTCTTCTTCAAACTTACTTTTTTATTGTCTACCTTATTATGTTAACATACATTTATCAAAAGGTCTGCTTTAATTTCCTAACCACAGCTGAAAATAACCACGCACAAACTCAAATATCAGTAAAGAATCTTTTTAATAGGGCAGTGCCTGTGGCTCAAAGGAGTAGGGTGCCGGCCCCATATGCCGAAGGTGGTGAGTTCAAACCTGGCCCCGGTCAAAAAAAAAAAAAAAAAAAGCAGGAAAGAATATTTTTAACAAATTGATGAATTCCTCCTTAATGTTTCTTTTGTCACAACATAATTGAGAGTTTCAAAGTAAATCCAACTTATGGTTTCTTAACACTTTTGGAAGACAAACTATAAACTAGAAAGATTTTCAGAAAGCTCTTGAATATTTTTGCAAGCTTTTTTCTTATTTTATTTTAGTTCACTAGTCAAATCTCGAATAGAATTTTGTGAGACACTTTAATAAATATGGGCACCAATTATCAAAGCAGCACACTTCCTCTGAAATCTTACAATTCCAAACGTTGACAAAACACATGTGATTGATATTTGTCTATAATTTATCTTTTTCCTGAATCATGAGTTTTAAATGAGATAAGACCAAGTTCAAATAAAATCCCAATCAATACTCGTTTGCATAAAATTTCAATGATACTACATTTTTAGAATTTTAGAATTTTATTTTTTAATAGTATGCAGTTGTTGCATACTATTAATATGGCATTTCTTAATGCTCTCAAGAATTAGTATTGCAATTCTCTGTACCTTTTGAATAGCAATAAAATAATACATTTGTTGTTTTCCATAGAAAACACTGTGACCCAACAAGGCTTACATATACAATTATCTTTCTCATTATGCCTAGAGTTGGCGAAGAAACTGGTCAAAATAAAAAAGAGAAAGAAAACCTACTGAAAACTTTTTCCACAGGTAATTCCCTCTCATCAGAAGGAATTTCTGATGTTATTTATATTTATATATTATTTGCAATGTATCATCTGTTCTTGACACTAATGATGCAAAGATATTTAAGAATAAATCCCAAGATATTGAGAATTTCTCAGCATAATACCCGTACAAGGAATCCTTCATTTTGTCAAATACAGAGACTAGTGACTTGTAATAATTATAAAAGTTTTGTGATTTCAGGGAACATTTGCGAGCCATGTTCACTCATCCATGTCATTTCATTTGAATGTAAACCAAATGTTGAGAATTTTCCCAGAAAAGTACTAACAGCCTGGGAAATTTAATTGTCAAGTTGAAAATTTAAAAAGAAAAAAATACAAGAATACACCTAGCCAACCAAATGAGCAGAAGAAATCATGTTGTTATAATCTTTTTAGTTTTTTTTTTATTTCTAATGTAATCTATGCATAGTAATATTTACCACAAATTCTATACATGATAGGAAGGCTTAAAATTTTATATGAATTACAGGGGTACAAGACATTAACTAACACGTATTTAGAGATGGAATTAATTAGAAAGAGATAAGAATTTGACCTGACACTATGATAAGGGGTAACATGAGTTCCTATCATTTTTCCAAACTATGTTCCCTGGGTTGTCAATAGTATTTACCAAGTAAAGAAACAAAAGTTAATAAAAAAAGAAAAAGAAAAAAGAAGAAGAACTGGTAATGTTCATCAATGAGTAAATGTACAAACTGTTTGACTTAATAAAATTGTTAAAAAGTCTTTTTGTGTAGAATTCTCAGAAGCTTCAAGATTCATAACACACCAGGAAATTCCCTGAATGGATCATGTGAAGCATTTCCTAAAGGTGCCTGCAGATGACACCCGTTTTACAAAGGGTCATTGTAAGGCCAGAGTCCCAAACCTTGAGACTTTTTGGTCTCCTCTATAGATCATTTGTAAGTTTGACATAATTAAGGTAAAAGGAAGCAATATCCAAATATTTCCTTTGCACATAAAATTCTGGATAAGTTTTTGCCATAAAATACTGATCCAGGTTGAAATTCTGCCTTCTCCAAACTCATTTCTTGAAGTCCTAACCCCTAGTACCTCGGAATGTGACTGTTAACGGAGATGGGGCCTTCCCGAGATGAGCCTGAGTTCACTTGAGGCCACTGTGGTGGGCCTAGTGACGGGTCCTTCTGAGAAGAGGAATTAGGATACAGACACGTATGTACAGAAATGACAGTGCCAAGGCACAGGGAAAAGGCGGCCGTCCATAATCCAAGGAGAAGCCTTGGAAGAAACCACCCCTGCAGGCCTTTGGATCCCGTAGTTCTAGCTTTAACAACTGTGAGAAAATAAATGTCTGCTGCTTAAGCCACCCAGATGGTGGTACTTTGTGGTGTCAGCCCTAGTAGACTGGCAGGGCCACCATTGGGTTTGGCTCTGTCCCCCTGGTCCCCATCACTGTACCCTTTCATGGCATTCACAAATGCACCTCCCCTCTGGGGTCCTCGGTGGAGTTTTTCCCCTTACCTCACTACTAGTGTTCTCCTTGGTAGGAAATCGTCTTTTTACCCAACACTGTCTGATAGACTCATTCATTTGGGAACCAATTAGAAATTGGTGTCTGTGTTCAAAGGACTCTTGTACAGAACCAGGAAGAACTTTAGCTTCCGAAACCTCCTTGTGAGGTGGCAAACGCTGCTTCTTTTTCAGTTCCCTCAGTTCCTTCATCGTCATCTCCAATTGCAGCCGGAGTTGTCTTCCCTGCTCCCTGGCACTGTTCCTTTCAGCCCTGACCTTGCTCCATTTTTCTCTCCAGTCGGCGGTGCAATCTGACCACCACCGCATGGTCTTTTCCATCTGAGCCACTCTGGCTTTGGCCTCTTCCAGTTCCCGCAGGCGAAGCTCTTCACAGATGTCCCACTCGGTGCTGGAGGGCCAGGCACAGAAGTGGGGGGAGGCCTGAGACTGCAGCCTGTGAAGAGGACAGCAGGAATGACAGGTGTCCCCGGGGGCCGAGGCAGTGGCCCCCTTCTCACAGTGTGGTTTAACTGCTGACTGCTGCGGCTGGAAGATCCGTGTTTCCTCAATGAATCGATGAGTGGGATATAAATTCATAGTTATCTTCTGAAGGCCTAAGAAAAGACAGAAGACATCATTACTGGAATTGGAATTTCCCCGCAATCCTCAGAGCAAAACCAACATTGAAGAAGCAATGTTGATAAAGATGAGGCATCGGCATCTTTTCTTTTTTTTTTTTTTTTTTAATAATTTTATTGAATCATAATTATGTACATTGGTGCAATCACAGGGCACGATTCATATACATTCAGAAATATTTTGATCATACTGTTACAGATATCCTTCATGGCATTTCCTTGA
>CAUYON010047747.1:0-22814 GCA_963573935.1 Arctocebus calabarensis
CCTAGTAGCTGGGACTACAGGCGCCCGCCACAGCGCCCGGCTATTTTTTTTGTTTTGCAGTTCGGCCGAGGCCGGGCTTGAACCCGCCACCTTCGGTATATGGGGCCGGCGCCCTACTCGCTGAGCCACAGGAGCTGCCCACTTTTTTATTTTTTTTGAGACAGCGCCTCAAGCTGTCACCCTGGATAGAGTGCTGTGACATCCCAGCTCACAGCAACCTCCAATTCCTGGGCTCAATCGAGTCTCCTGCCTCCACCTCCCAAGGAGCTGGGACTACAGGCGCCCACCACAATGCCCGGCCATTTTTTGGTTGCAGCCGTCATTGTTGTTTGGCGGGCTCGGGCTGGATTTGAACCCACCAGCTCAGGTGTACATGGCTGGTGCCTTAGCCGCTTGAGCCACAGGTGCCGAGCCAAACTCATAGGAACTTGGGCAGTGCCCATAGCTGAGTGGGTAGGGTGCTGGCCACATACACCAAGGCTAGAAGGTTCGAACCCAGCCCAGGCTAGCTAAAGCAACAATGACAGCTGCAACAAAATAAATAAATAAAATAGGGTGGCACCTGTGGCTCAAGGAGTAGGGCGCCAGCCCCATATGAGGTGGCAGGTTCAAACCCAGCCCTAGCCAAAAACTAAAAAATAATAATAATAATAATAAAAATAATAAATAAATAATAATAAAAGAAAAAACTCATAGGGACTGAGCCTGTGGGATATGTCCCTGGGAGAAGAGAAAGAAGCAACAGGACTTCACTAGAGGTTCCCCTGGAACCGTGGTGAGCCACACAGCTTCTGGACATTAAACGTGTACCATGACTTGGGATGTGAAAGAAGCTACTCAGAGCTGTGGGTCGCTGTGCCTTAGCTTTAACTACAAATCCCCTAGCTATTATCTGCAGGATGCAGACAGGAGAGAATGTCTTTCTAGAGACAGGTGAGGTTTAGTGGTTAGAGAGACAGGAGGTGAGGTTTAAGGGAGGCTCGTGTTTCAGCACCAACCAACGAGCAACCGAGAGTGCTGTTCACCTTATTTCCTTGTGGGTTTCCCAGCAACAAAGCAAACCTGAGTGGAAGGACATACTCGCTCAGTTGAAAAGCCTAAACAAGTTGAAGTTAATTTTTTGACTTGGATAATCATCTCTTGACTTGCTGGGGAATCCTTCTCCCTGAGGCAGGAAGGCAAAAAGAGAGGTCCTAATAATTTGGAGGCATTCACACTGCAGACTGGAAAGGGAAGCAAGACCCAGCAATTGATGCCAAATTTAGAACTTCAAAGCATATAGTTCTGGTTTGGTTCACTCCTCACCATTTTCTGAGGACTATATATAAACAACTTACTTGTTTGGGAGTGAGACCAAGTGATAAGCTCTCAGTAAGTGAATTGCCTGGGATCCTTCCTAGCCAATGAGCTTTATTTTGACCCTGGGCATAACATCTCTGCCCCTCCCTTCATCTGATTCCTTTGACATTTTGCAATACAGTCCTTTTTTTTTTTTTTCTTTCTTCATTGTTTTTGTTTTATTTTTCTTCTTTTTTCTTTTATTAATTTTTTAAATTGTTTTTTGAGATCCTATCTTGCACATATTCTTTTCAAAGGATGGAAAATATTCATCTGTTTCCCAGTCTAGAATGCAAATTTCTTTAGGACCACAGATGGAGAAATTAAGGGACTTTGCCAGAACTCATACCATTCTTTCTATCATCCACAGAGAAGGCCCAACTCTACTGGAAAGCATGAGAAGTAGCCACTAAGAAGCTTTCAGTGAGGAAAGGATTGGCCTCCATAGTAGCAAATTCTGCAGAGAGATTTGTAAAAGATGGACTCCTGGAAGGAGGTATAGGAAAAAGATCTCTTCAGTGAAGAGCAGGACAGACAGCCTTGATGAGGGTGGTGAGGGGAAGAGGAGATTTATCATGTGGTAGAGTGAGTTATGGATGTGTCGAAAGTGAGCTCAGAGTTTCCAGAGTAAATACATTTCTGCACGGGAACTTCCAAGAAAGCAACATGTGCAAAGGGAACAAAAGGCGGGGTGGGGGTTGGATCTGGCGTTAGAAAGCCTGAATACAAGTACCATCTAAGATGCAGGTCACCTTCAAGAACTTGGCAAAATTATTCAACATCTCTGAGCCCATTTCTCTGTAAAATCTCTCCCCCTTATCTGTAAAATGCAATCAGTGAAACCAATTGGTTCCAGTATAAATGGTTTGTATGAGTTGAAAAAAGTAAAGGAAATATATGCTTACCAAAATAGTCATGGCACTTGGGATGCATGTCTTGTGGGTAGCTCCAGCACTGTTCTCTCTTAGGAATTGTTTCAAAGTAAAGGAATTCAATCCACTCTCATATCTCAGACAAAGACCTTCATTGATTTATCATCAGAATTTCTATTACCTGGTGGGCACAGTGGCTTGAGCCTGTAATCCTAGCACTCTGGGAGGCTGAGATGAGTGTATTGTTTGAGCTCAGGAGTTTCAGATCAGCCTGAGCAAGAGTGAGACCTCATCTCTATGAAAAATAGAAAAATTAGCCAGGCATCTGTAGTCCCAGTTACAAAGGAGGCTGAGGCAGGAGGATCACTTGAGCCCAGGAGTTTGAGGTTGCTGTGAGCTATGATGATACCACCGCATTCAACTCATGGCAACAGAATGAGACTGTCTCAAAACAACAACAACAACAAGGACAGAATTTATAGGGTGGTGCCTGTGGCTCAGTGGGTGGTGGGTTCGAGCCCAGCCCCAGCCAAACTGCAACAAAAAATGGCTGGGCTTTGTGGCCAGTGCCTGTGGTCCCGGCTGCTTGGGAGGCTGAGGCAGGAGAATTGCCTAGGCCCAGGAACTGGAGGTTGCTGTGAGCTGTGAAGCCACAGCACTCTACTGAGGGCAATAAAGTGAGATTTAGTCTCTAAAAAAAAAAAAAAAAAAGAATTTCTACTACCAAAATATCTCTATGAAATGCATTTGAATAGCAAAGAAGCTCCCGAAGTAAAAGAGAAGAGGGAGAGGGAGAGTGTGTGTGTGGTGTGGTATGTGCTGTGTTTGTATGTGTATACACACACCAGAACACAGACAGAGGTATATGGGTATAGATATAGATGTGGAAGGTCAGGTGGGAGAAAGAGGGCTCTGGATACAATAGAAAGAGGACCAGCAGGCTAAAGATCTGGTATTGGTTCTGATTTTATTACTTACTGTTCATATGAACTTGGTAAAGGTCACCTTGAAGAGAGTAAGGCTTACAAAGCTTGTCGGTAAATAGAGAGGCTTACTTCCCCTGCTGTTCTCATATGGTTGTGAAATAAGACATATGTGATATAGATGTAAAAATGTTCTATAATCTCAAAGGTATTATCTTATTATCTAGATATCAGGTTTTAGGAAATGGAAAAAGTAGCACAGGAGTCACAAGAGTTATTTGGTATATTTTGAGATCCTCATAGAAAAGAAAAGAAATGCTCTGGATATAGCAGTTCTGCTATCATGCCCACAGGTCCCTGGATACCCTTCCCATCTTTTTCCTTTTCGTCTTCCTCCTGTTGCCATGGCTGGTTCATCCTCAAACGATCCTCACACCTCAGCCTGGTAAGTACTTGGGACTACAGACACACACCACTACACCTATCTTCTCTCAGTCTTGAGGAGAGAATTGTGGTGGGACTGCCACCTGTCTCCATGACAAAGTGCTCAGCCTAACATTCAATAGGGTTATCTCCAATGAGTGAGAGACTCTATGTACAGAAGCCCTGGTCACTTCCCACTTGACCTAGCCAGCTAGTGCAGGGTGGCTACTCCTGTCCTAGACTTCTGAAAAGAAAGAACATAAGAAGTACATGCATGAATCTTTAGAACTCACTGGAGACATTTTGCAGGGGCTATTAGAGAATTGTCCTTCAGATTCACCTTGTGTTAAAGAACTACAGTGAAAGTTCTGGGAAGTGTTTGCTCAAAGTATTACCCTCCTCCTCAAACACTACTGAGTACTAAATGGAACACTGTGCAGCATGCTGGAAATGCACTTCTCATTTTTAAAGCCTTACAGTGAAGTTGGGGAAACAAGACTCACAATCAAAATAAATCTCAGTATATCAGATGGTGAGACAGATGGCAAATTTCACTAAAGCTCTAAGGAGGAAAAGGTTGCTCAGGACTGGGCTGGTCCAAGAAAACTTTATAGAATCTGAAATGAACCTTGGAAAGAGGGTCAAACTTGGCCAACAAGAAAAGAAAATGTGTTGGAGGGCAGAGAATAAACCCATTTTAGCTGGAGCAAGTTTCATATGGTCACACAAAATTGGAAATGGTTTTGGAGGGAATTTGGATTTATAATTTGCATTTTAATCAGTAAGCACTGAGAAGCCATTAAATATTTTTGAGTAGGTGTGTGGATGAATAAGAGAATTTTATGAAGACCATCTGGTGGTAGTGGAGAGGATGGCTGGATAGGGATGGGGACCTTAGGGTTAGGGAGGCTGAACAGGAAAAGTTACAATAGAATGATAGAGACTAAGGTGGTAGCAGAGAGAAGGGAAACAAAGTTCATTTCTTTTTTGAGACAGAGTCAAGTGCCGTGGCATTATAGCTTACACAACCTCCAACTGTTGGACTCAAGCCATCCTCTTGCCTCAGTTTTTTCTATTTTTATAGAGATGGGGTCTCGCTTTGGCTCAGGCTGATTTCGAACTTGTGAGCTCAAGCAATCCATCCAACTCAGCCTCCCAGAGTGCTAGGATTACAGGCATGAGCCCCCCATCCCCAGCAGAAACAAACCTCTTAATTCTGCAAAGAGCTTCTGTCTTAAGGGAGTATTTGCATGATATACATTTGATATGAAAATGTCCAGGGAACCCTTTTGGCCCTCTACTTTTTCCATAATCTTTTCTTTTTTTTGAGACAGAGCCTCAAGCTGTCATCCTGGATAGACTGCCGTGCATCACAGCTCATAGCAACCTCCAATTCCTGGGCTCCAGCGAGTCCCCTGCTTCTGCCTCCCAAGTAGCTGGGACTACAGGTGCCCGCCACAACGCTCCGCCATTTTTTTTTTTTTTTTGGTTGCAGCCATCATTGTTGTTTGGCCGCCCTGGCTGGATTCGAACCTGCCAGCTCAGGTGTAGTGGCTGGCGCCTTAGCCCGTTGAGCCACAGGCGCTGCGCCTCCATAATCTTTTGAAACTTCCCTCAGGAGAATGAAAAGGAAAATAGCACTATTAATCTGCTGAGTGACCCTGGGCAGTCCCCTCGGCCCTTTCAGACTTTGATTATCTTATTTAAATCAGACAATAATGCTTTACCTGGCTGAAAGCAGAGAACTGGAATACAGAATAGCTTGGTGATATTTTTATTTTATTTTATTTATAGACAGAGTCTCACCATGTTGCCCTCAGTAGAGTGATGTAGTGTCACAGCTCACAGCAACCTCAAACTCTTGGGCATAAACGATCCTCCTGCCTCAGCCTCCCCAGTAGCTGGACTACAGGCACCCGCCACAATGCCCGGCTTTTGTTGTTGTGGCAGTTGTCATTGTTGTTTAGCTGGCTGCTGTTTAGCAGGCTGGGTTGGAACCTGCCAGCTTCTGTGTATGTGGCTGGCGCCATAACCACTGTGCAACGGCCCCGAGTCTATTTTAATTTTTTTTGAGATAAAGTCTCAGTTTGTCGCCCTCGTCACAGCTCACAGCAACCTTAACTTCTTGGGTTCAAGTGATTCTCTTGCCTCAGCCTCCAGAGTATTGGTGATCTTTTTAAACTGGAAGACTGACTTTCTTTTCTTTTTTTTTTCTTTTTTAGTCCCTCCTCGGAACTCTCTCCAAACATCTATTTTAGCCCAGTTTGGGAAAAACACTCTTTGGGGGTTCACCCCGGGAGGGGGGGAGGTTCCCCATGGCTTCTCGCAGGGGGCGTGTAGGCTGGGAAGTAAGGTCCTCAGATCTTGCCCGAAGACGAAGATACTGCTGAATCCAGGGCCTCAACGATATCAGGGCATTGTTTCCCCAAGTAGGGAGTAGGGTCGTTTTGAAGCAACGAAATCTCCGAAAGTCAAAGCCAGGGGCGTCACCCAAACACCAAACAGCCTCTACTTCGCTTCTGCTTGGGAGCAACACCATTAAGAGCAGAGGCGGTGACTGTTTCCCTCAACCACACAGTCTGGATCCTAACTCGCCTCCACATCCACCCCATTCACCCCCAGTCGGCGGAGGCCCCAGCTTTAGCGAGCCCAGCCAGGCCAGGAGGGCCCTTCCCGGTCCTTCTGTGTCTCAGGGGTGGGGCCCACCTGTGCCCGGGGGCGGGGCCCCGGCGGAGGCGGGACAGGTGGGGTGGAAGGTAGTGACCAGAGCCGGGAGAAAGAACCGGAGCCGGAGGAGGCGACCGGAGAGGAGAGCCGGGCGGGCGGGCACCCAGGGAAGCCGCCCTCTGGGCAGCGTGTGAGAGCGAGCGAGCGAGCGCGGAGGGAGGGAGGCAGCGAGCCTGCGACTAGGAGAGGCGAGGAGAGGGGAGCCGCGCGCGGAGGACACTCGGGGGAGGAGCACCGGGCTCTGCTCTCGGAGAGACCTGCGAGGCGCCCGCGCAGCTCCAGGGACCCCCGGCGCACGGAGCATGAGCCCGCGCCCCGCCGGAGAGCGGCGGGGGCACTCGGCCACGGCCCAGCGCTGAGACGCGGGGCTAGGGCTCGGGGCTCCCTGGGCGCCGGGCCGGGGGCTGGGTGGGGAGCAGCCCGCGCTGGCGGCGGCAGCCTCGGCGCAGCGCCATGGGGAGCCCCCGGGCCGCGCTGCTGCTGCTGCTCCTGCGCCCGGTCAAGCTGCTGCGGAGGCGCTTCCGGCTGCTGTTGGCTCTCGCTCTCGTGTCCGTGGGGCTCTGGACTCTGTATCTGGAACTGGTGGCGTCGGCCCAAGTCGGCGGGAACCCCCTCAACCGGAGTAAGTAGCACCGGGGACAGTGGGGCGGCTGTGGCGGCTCCCGCGCAGGGGGGACCCGCCTCCCATCCTTCCTCAGACCCGACTTCCAACTCCTTTTCCTGTCCAGGTGCCAGGCGCCACCCCGCGCCTACTCGGGGAGAGGCGGCGGCGGGGGGAAAGGAAAGGGGGGCGCTGCGCGGCCCGAGTGCCGAGTTCCCGAGTTCGGGGCCTGCCCGCCGGGCCATGTGCGGCAGGGGCATCCTCCTGGCTCCCGCCTGGCCCGCGGACATGCTGCGGAGACTTGAGGCACCTCCAGCCGCTCTAGGCTGGCGGCTCCCGGGAAGAGCTGCGCGAGGTTCACGCGCGGACTTTGGGTTTGTGTCTCGGATGCCTTCGCTGTCTCCGCGGAGGCAGCGCCCAAACTTTGCCCACCGCCTTTTCTGTGGCCCACTCAATTTATCCTGCTGCGTCTTCTTGGGGGGGGCTTCTTTTTCTTTTTAACAATACCTCTGAGACCCCCTTCTGCTGCCCCTTCCCATACGCCACTCCCCTCCCAGCCTGGTCCTCTTCGTGCGAGTCTCCCACCTCCTCGTTGTACCCTCCCCTCTCCTGGTTCTGGCCATCCCTTCTGCTAGTTTTATGAAGCTCTCGGTGGGGAATATATAGAACTCCCTAGACCAACCAGACAATGGGCAGCACTGTGAACCGGGCAATGAGTAGATTCCTACTGTTTTTAACTTAGCCAAAACCACTTATTATTTCTGTGTGTGTTTTTTTTCTTTCTTTTATTTCTTTTTTTTTTTTTTGCGGTTTTTGGCCGGGGGCTGGGTTTGAACCCGCCACCTCCGCATATGGCGCCGGAGCCTTACTCCTTTGAGCCACAGGTGCGGCCCAATGCCAGGTGATTTTCAACGTGAGGATGGGCCTGTTAAAGCAAAACTCTGCTGGTGGTGTCAGAGACTGTGAAAGGTCAGTGTAGTAGCTGGCAAGAGGAGTGGAGAAATTCCCATTATTACTATGTGCCTAACCCAAGCCTGAGGGGCAAAGGTCAGAATTCTCCTAAATAAGCCTCCTTCACTTCCAACTTTCAGGAAACTGGGAGTGTTTCCGGGAGGAAAAGCAGAGTGGCTGAAATTGCTGGTGGGAAGAACTGGGACCTGTGCTTGTGTCAGCTTCTCTTCCCAGAGCTGGGTGTGGTGCTTGCCTTCTGTGGCCAAAGAGAGGGAATTACTAGGGACGGTAACCCAGCTGGTTCAGGTTAGACATGGGTATTTATGGCCTAACCTCTCCGTCAGTGGCAGTGGAAGTAATTCTGGCTATGAGCTGAGAGAGTGGCTCTGCCACTAGCTGAGGCATCATGGGAGAAATGACAGCTTCTCAGGTGGAATGAGGAATTTGGTTCACATGATCACCAAGGTCCCTTTCAGTCTGGATACTAAGACTGAATGATGTCCCACCCTTGAGCATTTACAGGGCCAGAGGGTTCAGCACATGGTGAGGAGGGCTAAGCCACCGTTGCACAGCTCTGCACAGGATAACCAAAATCCACCTTCCGATAGCTAGGTCTGCCCTCCCCTGGGCCTTGAGTGAGTCTTTCCTCCACACAATGGCCACTCAAGACAGCCCCAAGTAGATGAGCTTATTTGGAGCGTGTGCAGGTGGCAGGCCTGGGATGGTTCTTCCTCTTTTCCTTGGGACACTTCTTCCCAGCATGGCCATCAGTGTGTTCATGTGGTAGCCAAATTAAAAACAGAGGAAACAGTTGCTTTGTGAACTTGAAATCAGCAACCTCCCTTTCTCTTTTTCCCTACACTTCTTTAAGCTCAAGTGTGTTTTCTCCTGAATGACTAATTTTGCCACAATAATAATGTCACATTCTGGCTCTGCTGGCTGTCTTGTTCTGAGCCATCAGTTCTTGGGTCTGTTGGAGTCCCCTCCTGGCTGAATCTTAACTCTCTGAATAGGTTTCCTTACTGTTCCCTTTACTTTCTTTCTTTTTTTTTTCGGAGACAGATTCTCAAGCTGTCACCCTGGGTAGAGTGCTGTGGCATCATAGCTCACAGCAACCTCCAACTCTTGGTCCCAAGCGATCCTCTTGCCTTAGTTTTTCTATTTTTAGTAGAGACAGGGTCTCACTTTTTGCTCAGGCTGTTCTCTAACCCGCGAGCTATCCACCCACCTCGGCCTCCCAGAGTGCTGGGATTACAGGACTGTTCCCTCTTCTAAACCAACCCTTTTCCAGAAAAATCTTCCCAGTTTCCTATTCCAGAATTTCTGTTTCCCTACCCATGATTTTTAACACGCGGCTAAGCCTGAGCACTGATAGATCCTTTGTTTCCTCTTCTCTTCCCCCAGAACCCTGAAATCCATCTGTTTTCCAGGGTAGCTTTTCACACTGGGCTGTCTCTGTTCCACTCTTTTCATGATTTCTTTCTGGAATGAGATTTAGACAGTGGCTGTGGTTTCTGGCTCCTTGTCTCCCATCCTTTTTTGTTGTTAAGCCCAGACATCTTGCATCCGAGTTCCCTCTTTTCCTGTGGGTCTCACTCCTAGCTCAGAACTGTTCCTCTGGAGGGAGGGCAGGGGAAGAGGCATCAGGAAAGAAGAGGTGGGAAGTTGTTGCTGGCAGTCCTTCCCTCACACCCTAGCTACCACCAATAACCAGGGTAGTAAAACTGCTCCTCCCGGGACTGCACCCAGGCTTTGACCACAGCAGCCAGAGCCCCACCTTGGCTCTGCTACTCAAGCTGCGCTGCCTCCCCTCTCTAGCAACCCCTGCCAACTCACTTCACCACCCACCAGCTCTCTGTCATCCATAAGGCCAGCCCCTGTTACCAAGAACCTTGCATTTGCCTGTCTCTGTGTGCAGGGTACATTGATTTGGTTCTGGAAAAAGACTATGAAGACACGGCAGTCAGGAACTCCAGGGTGGTAAAGTAATGACAGGGGAGAATACTTTCTATTTCATCTCCATGAAATAATCCAGTAATTTAAGATACGGGTGAAATAATCCAGTAGTTTAAGATAATTTGGGCTCCATGTGCAGAAAGAGATAGAATCACAATCGGAGTAGTTTCAGAGAAAAACAATCAAAATCATTAGCAAGTAGAAAATGGGATTCTGGGCTCTGCACCTGTAGCTTAAGCAGCTAAGGTACCAGCCACATACACCAGAGCTGGCAGGTTCGAATCCAGCAGGGGCCTGCCAAACAACAATGACAACTACAACTAAAAAATAGCTGGGTGTTGTGGCAGGCGCCTGTAGTCCCAGCTACTCACTCACTCAGACAAATATTGACTTAGTGCATACCTTGAACAAAGTATTATGCTAGGTCATTTAGATATGACAATCAGGATATGGTTGCAGCCCTTCATACCTTTCTGTCTAGGAGGAGAGCTAAGGTGCCTATATGAAAATAATTATAGGCCAAGTACAGTGGCATATACGTGTAATCCTCGCTACTTGGGAGGCTGAGACAGGAGGGTCCCTTGAACCCAAGAGATATGAACAACCACTTCATTCCAGCTTGGTGAGTCACTTCACTTAGCATAGTGAGACTCTGTCTCTAAAAAAAATAAATAAAAGTAATTATGAAACAATCATTTACCTTTTGAGTTTTTTTGGAAACATAGTCTCATTCTGTTGCCCTGGCTAGAGTGCTATGGCATCATCATAACTCATAGCAACCTCAAACTCTTGGGCTCAAGAGATCCTCTTTCCTCAACCTCCCAAGTACCTGGGACTATAGGCACGCACCACCACACCTGGCTAGTTTTTTCTATTTAGTAGAGATGGGGGTCTTGCTTTTGCTCAGGCTGGTTTCAAACTAATGAGCTCAAACAGTCCACCCACCTTGGCCTCCCAGAGTATTAGGATTACAGGTGTGAGCCAACAGTCATTTAGTTTTACAAATATAGAACCTAGATGTTGCTGTGACACTTTTAGAAATGAGCACAGCTCTTTCAACCAGTATTTCATGGAAGTAGTGACAGTTCAGGAGACTTGGAGGATTCGGTAAGATTAAAAAAAAAAATTACCCAAGCTGTGGCCCTGAGTAGAGTGCTGGGACGTCCCAGCTCACAGCAACCTCCATCTCCTAGGCTTAAGGGATTCTCTTGCCTCAGCCTCCCAAGTAGCTGGGACTACAGGCGCCCACCACAATTCCTGGCTATTTTTTTGGTGGTAGTTGTCATTGTTGTTTAGCAGGCCCCTGCTGGATTCGAACCCACCAGCTTTGGTGTATGTGGCCGATGCCTTAGCTGCTTGAGTGAGCACCAAGCCTGGATTTGGTAGATTTTCTTTTCTTTTCTTTATTTTTTTTTGCAGCTTTTTGACCAGGGCTGGGTTTGAACCCACCGCATCCAGTATATGGGGCCAGCGCCCTACTCCTTGAGCCACAGACGCCACCCAATTTGGTAGATTTTTTTTTTTTTTTTTGAGACAGAGCCTCAAGCTGTCACCCTGGAAAGAGTTCTGTGGCACCACAGCTCGCAGCAACCTCCAGTTCCTGGGCTCAAGCGAGTCTCCTGCCTCTGCCTCCCAAGTAGCTGGGACTATAGGTGCCTGCCACAACGCCTGGCTTTTGGTTACAGCCGTCATTGTTGTTTGGCAGGCCCGGGCTGTATTGAAACCTGCCAGCTCAGGTGTACGTGGCTGGCGCCTTAGCCCGTTGAGCCACAGGCGCTGAGCCAACATATCTCAATTTTTAAAATTCCCAATTCTATAACGTTAGTTTTTAAAAAGTCAACAGAATCCTGCATGAGGAGATTAAGAGCTTATTTTCAGTCTTCTTTGTATATCTGCATATGTAAAGGCCGATAAATACTGTAATATTTTTTAAAAATTAATAATGTAAGAAGAGCAAAAAATGGATACAAAAACACAAAAACAAACATTAACTATAATTCTTTAATTAGCAAATTTGTTTTTTGAGACAGAGTATCATTCTTGTCACTTGGGCTAGAGGGTACTGACATCATCATAGCTCAATGTAATCATAAACTCCTGGCTCTTGAGTAGCTGAGATTACAAGCATTCACCACTACACTTAGCTAATTAATTAGTACATTTTGAGAAAATTAAATTCTAAGAGCCTCATGATTAGAAGAAGAAAGAACCGTATTCACTAAATACAAACAGAGCTGACAATTAAATATAGATTTAGAGGTTAACCCCCACAGAAATATTCCCTACATGCTTTCACACCATATGGTTACATACTACTTACCCAGCTTGGAAAATCAGACCAAGTTGGAACTCGCTGACAGAGGTCTCGAAGAATACGTATGATAATCACACAGGACTGCAGACCATTAGCTCTAGCCTTGAGAGCAACATAAAAACCAACTGAATTAATCTTAGAAATATTGAAAATATCCCTTGATGAAAAAAAGTTAAAATATCACTGTTCAATGGAAGCTCAGATAAATAATAAAAATAACCGCACTTAAAATTGGATTCAATGAGCTGCCATTTACAGCAATATTTTATGCCAGGGTTAGTATTTAAAAGCTGGTATTTAGGTCAAAGTAAACAGATTATACAAGAACAATATTTCTTGATCCCCTGTGAACCTTGACCTGTGTTCATCTAAAACAGTAAACTTAAAAAAAAAAAAATCTGCCTACATTAGAAATAAAAGAAAAAGTAGAGCTAAAAAGTTTGTCTAGGGACTGAAAGGTTAAGGAAATCTGTTTGGTTTCCATTCTGTGCCTTTGCATGACTGCAAAGTCACTAAACCAAACAGCTGCTTCCTCACCTTTCACTCCCTACACTTATTAACTTAGAGAAAGAGGGGGGAAAAAAATCTTAAAACTATACACAAAGCTTAAACACATATTCCATTATTTAAAGCAAAATTAATCTGCAGCCTTATGGAATATAATATATATACACAAACATGTGATGTTCCTAAACAAGTCAACTTTAAATATAGCCACTAAAAATAAAAAATACAAAACCCAAACTATAAAACACCCCCAAACCTAATTTTATTATCAAATTAACAGTAACTGCAATATGCAGATCTTTATACCCAGCTTTCTAAGTTAACATATTTTCTGAGATTTAATTTAAAATATTATTGCTTGGGCAATTTTTGAAATGTTTAAGCACAGTTAAACATATTGTACTGAACTACTCTCTCATAAGGCTACAAGAAAAAAGTAAAATGATGTTCCGAACCTGGAACCACTTAGCGTGGCGTAGAGCAGCCAGAGCGTCAAGGCATTTTTGCCTGTCCAAGACGTCCGGTGGGTCTTTCACCATACCCGAGGTTACATCTAAAATGGATTGAATTGGCAAAATGCAGTGAGGAATGGGTGTTTGACCAGGTGAGCAAGACACTTCCTTAAAGTAGCACCAGTGTCACATGAGCCATTTGAGAGTTTATCAGCACTTTAACGTACCAAGGAGTTATTTTCAACAAATTTATTTAATTCAATATAAAGAAAAAAGAGAGAATTAAGTTAAAGTCTTAATTTAGTAGTATAATAAATAATTTCTCAAAATATAAACCCTACCCACCAAAATGAAATCTAAAGGAAAGATTACTGGACACAGCACACTAGCACAAAGACAAGACAAAAGGGAACACAAAAATCCACCTTAATAAATGAGAATGTACAATGAACTACTGAGTTTGTTCAGTATTTTAAATGGTCATAGGTTATTCTGGGCTAATATAACAAAGAACTGATGATAGATATGGAACTAATCAATAGAGTAATAATCATAGGGAAATAATGAGGAACCAAAAATAGGCATTTGTCAGAGTTTAATGCCCATCAAACAATTTTAGCTACCAGGGAATATGAAATGCCCTTTAAAATTCAAAGTTCCTATAAAATATTCCAAAAAATAATTAGAAACAAGTGGTAAAAGAGAAATGGGCAATAGAAACTAACACAATTAAATAGAATTAAGAAAAGAGGCAACAAGCAGAATACTATGATGATATATATGTAGAATCTTTTAAGTTAAGAAATAAGTGAGCTACATAAAACTTAAGGAGCAATTATGAACCTGGACAAGAAGTTAATTTCACATTAATAAAAGTCATTCATAAAAGGAGTCAAAGGGCAGGCCTTCTATTCATATACACATATTGTAAAATGTATATAGTAACAGTAAATTTGCTAATCAAACTATTAACAAGCAAATGGCAACTGAATCTAATTCATGGCTCTCAATGCTTTCAATAGTATAAATATTTTCAAACTATAGAAAAATATAATCTATATAATAGATGAATACAACATCCTTTTGGCCAAAGAGCATTAAAATTCTGGGACATTTAGGATATAATTCAATAATTCATTTGATTATATCAAATGTTTATGAGGAATAAAAGAAGAAATGTGTAATGAAAGTTAAAAACATTAAAGATTGGTTCGGTGCCTGTAGCTTAACAGGCTAAGGCGCTAGCAACGTACACCTGTGCTGGCAGGCGCAAATCCAGCCCGGGCCGCCAAACAACGAGGGCTGTAACCAAAAAATGGCCGGGCATTGTGGCAGGCGCCTGTAGTCCCAGCTACTTGGGAGGCACTGCAGGCGACTCGCTTGAGCCCAGGAATTGGAGGTTGCTGTGAGCTGTGATGCCACAGCACTCTATCCAGGGTGACAGCTTGAGGCTCTGTCTCAAAAAAATAAATAAATAAATAAAGATTAAGAGTATAAATACCAACTCTGGGCAAGTTACTTGATTACATATTTCATTATGAGCATTCAGAAATCTTAAAAGTTGGGTGGTACCTGTGGCTCAAGGAGTAGGGTGCCAGCCCCATATACCAGAGGTGGTGGGCTCAAACCTAGCCCTGGCCAAAAAAAAAAAAAAAAGCTGCAAAAAAGAAAGAAATCTTAAAAGTTAACTTGTTCTTGAGTAAGATGACATGTAGAAACTGTCTGAGTTTTCTGTTTTCAGTTCTTTTCAAGTAAGCAGACAGATAAAGATTTTTCAGAAGACATTAGAAGCAAGACACAGATAATCAAGCAAAATTATATGGCATTTTGAGAATAAACGCTAAAAGGAGTATTTGGTGCTAAAAAGAAACAATCAAGACAAAATTATTAGTAATGATCTCAAAACCTCTAAGACTACTGAATCTAGAAATAAGCTGAACATAAGAAACAAGCTCCTCTGAGATAAGAAAAAGGAAACCAGAAAAGCACAGCTAAATAAAAAGTTTAAAAATGAAATTAAAAAAAAAAAAAAAAAAAAAAAGGAAAAAAAAAATTCCAAAAAAAGCCACTCCTCAAACAAGGTTATAGAACATGCTAAAGGAACGTTTTTCATGCCCCTTATTTACTTACATTATTTGCTGACACTAGAATGCAAATAGGTGACAATGTGCAATCTCTTTCTAAAAATTTCTAAATTTCTAATGTTAATCCGCAATTTTATAATTTCCCTCAGTATGTGAGAAAATTTTTCTTTTTGCACACAGCATTAATAACTTTGGAAATTTTAGTCAATGGTGTAAATTCAAAGATGCAAAGGCACCTATTGCAATTTAAAATGAATCAGAACTATAAGTAGGACATTTTTCTTAAATTTAGAGTGTGGATTTTTGCACCCATTTTCTGTTCCAAGTAGATTAACCCCTTAGGTATATTCTGCTAAAATCATACTTGTTGCCTAACACCCAGTTAACAAAAGTCAGTTAATTTATAAAAAGAAAATGTAAATTCTTATCCTATATAAATGTATTTCATAAATTTTAAGGGGTTAATCACCAATTAGAAGACATGCTGTGTCCACACTATTTTATGATTAAAAGTTAATGGGAATATATTAATTTAACATGTTGAGGTAAAACATACAGTCTACTCAACCATTTAAAAACTAGTGTGAACACTGCTCAATTCTAGAAGAGACAAAGACGAAACAAACAAACAGCCACACAAATGACAATAAATGCCAGGTTCTGCATCCAAAATCTCTCCTTAAATCAAATGGCAAATGTGACACTATGCTTTTGAAAACCTTGGTCAAAAATCCTTCCGATGTCTTGGCAGCAACCCCTGACAGGAATCAATTCCCTCTGCTAGAAGGCTTTGGACCGGGCCTGACAAGCTATAGGTAGGGGAAAAAACACATATAATATTTGACTTGCTGCAGAAGACTCTGTAGCAAGGGTTAGAACATTTTGAACATTTCAAACTTAAAGTCAATTAAATGTTCACTTAATGTTTAACTGTCAAACACAATACCATATAAAAGATCTGTCATGCGTTTAACAGTTATTCGGACAATTTAATCATTTCCTTTTAAAAATAAATTTTGGTTATTAAAGGATCATTAGCATTAAAGAGGCTACCACACTATGTGCAAGTAGAAAGTCTTATGACTTACAAACTGTTCTTCCGGCAAAGCCTTCCTTAACCCTTGTACTAACTCCCCAAAGCAAGCTATAGGCTTTAAATGATTTTAAGACACAGAGCATTGGGAGCTGCAGTGAGAAAGAATACATACCATTATTCTGCAGCAAGAAACAAACAATCTTCACAATGAAGCTAAAGACATGGTTTACTGCAGTTATCTGCAGCAAGGAATACTCTATCAGTGTTTTTACATTTTTGCATATCCAACTTTTCAGCTCAGTGTCTTGAAGCAAAATCTTTTAATTTTGGACTGACCATTTCCCTTGCCATAATATTCATAAAATTCAAAACAATAATTCTAACTTGAGTCTGGGTCAGACAAAAACATAAATTTGTTTCCTTTAGAAGGCATAGGTTACCCAAGAATTTATTGCAAATATGATACTATTAACTTCAGATTGTTGCAACATGATAAAATTGCTTGAACCACACAAAAAGGCCTAAATAAAATTAAACAAAATGTATTCTGAAATAGTTAAATAAATATAATTTCACACTAAATATAGCAGTATTTATAATGCATGTTAGATTTTTTTCATATCCTGAGTCATATCCATGCTGTATATGACTTGATCAGATTGACTCAGGAACTTTCTCCAGCAATACCCATGGCAGACCTTAAGTGGAAAGTCATGTTTACATAAAAACCCTTTAACAAAACCTATTTATTTTTAAGATGCAAAGCTTAAGATGTAACATATAAATGCTAATACAAAGTATGCAAAATTAGACATATCTCCCAATAACATTTTTGTTAAAATGTTCTTTTCCTGGCTTGTGAAAAGCCAAAAGCCCACAGCCTTAAAAAAATTGCTTTGGTATAAGAAAACAGATTTAAAGGGATAGTAATTGGGAGCCTACAGATGCTATTTTACACAAATGACTTTTCTATTCAACATACAGTACTCTCTCAACTTAGATCTCAAAGAAATATTAGTGTAGACTTACTCAATGCATTATGATGTTTATGATGTTTAAAAACAACATGGAAGGAAACAAAGTAAATTTTATCTGACCCATAAAACAATAGAACCAACATATTGCAGACACTGATCATGCTTTTTGGCTTAAAAGCTTTTGATGCTTTGAAAATGTTACAGAACAGTCCCTAAAGCAACACTGCTGGCACCAGCAAGATCTCATATTCTACAATTGTAAATTAAGTTTAGAAACCTTGAATTGTACTGTAACTCACTACATCTACACTACTTATTTTTCAGTATCTCTAGTATGATATAAGGGTCAAATGACCAAATATGCGTGCATTAGAATGCTCTGCATTTATGAAAGCATATCAAATCAAGTAACAACCTCAGAGAACTAGAAATAATCACCTCAGGCCAAGCCAAATCCATGATTACATACATAAAAATGTCTCTAAAAAACATAAATGTTATGAATATTTAGCCAATTTTGTTTGTTAAACATTCTTGTCTTTTTTGTAAGACAAGCAAGAGCAAGAACTTCTTAATAGAAGTTAAAATTGTGGCTTTAAATCACCAGCAACATTTTGAAATTTTTTCATACATCAATTATACCAGTAAAAATAAATTTGAAGTTTCTTTTTCCAGAAATCTGAGGTTAGCAAGAAAAAAAAAAATTAAGAATATCAATCATACTATGTTTTCTATAAAAATACATCACTAAAAAGACCTTTTATTTTGTGGGAAACAATCTTAAGCAAAACTGGTTAGTAAGTAATCAAATTCACAAGTAATGCCAGCATGTTGCCTTCTAGGGCGTAATGCCATCTTAAAGAGTAGGTAAATAAAAAAATAGTTAATAGAAAAGTAGAATGCTTAATGGCTTTCCAACCTCCTTCCCTCATGTTCTCTTCTCGAATAATTGGAGATGTCAGGGTGATAGTGACTTGCATTTTGGGTTCCACACATGAATTCAAAATTATTGCTGCTTCAGATACGGCACATTTTATGTCATACTTCTCAGGGCTTATAACCTGTGTAATGAAAAACAGAAAAAATTAATTGGAACTGTTGGGTTAGCAGACAAAGCAGTTTCATTATGGCTCACTCTTAGATGAAGAATTTCTTCATAAGAGAAACAGCGCTGTATTTACCACATTTATTTGCAGAACGTGAATGAAACTAAGATTAACATCTGAACCTAATTCAATTTAATCATTCTCACTGAATATTTATTGTCTGTGAAATCAATAAATCTATGTTTATCAGGGAACAGGAAAGCCTAGTCAATATCCTGAAAACCCAGAAATTTGGTAGACATATAATTAAGTTCCTGTTTATATAAAGACATCACAGAAATTACATGGAATATTTATAGTATAGTCTCTAGGTTCAAATCCTAGCTCTACTATTTTGCTCGTGATGCAAAGATGGGCAAATTATCTAATTACACTGCACTGTTTCTGCAAAACAGAGACAATAATTGTACCTAACTGACAGGGTCACTGGGAAATTAAATGAATTAATACACATAAAAGCACTTAATATAGTATTATGTAAATGTTAACTATGAATTAGCTTTATTTCATTTGCTTATCAACTTATACAAGTGTATTTGGAAAGGGCGTTTTTCTTTTAGCTTAACTGGCTAACTCTTAATTATTTAGTAAGGATCAATTTCCTGCTTTACAGTTTTATTAAGCACCATGATCAGGATCAAAATATCTCTCTCTATTTTTCTTTTCTTTTTTTTTGAGACAGAGCCTCAAGCTGTCACCCTGGATAGAGTGCTATGGCATTACAGCTCACTGCAACCTCTAATTCCTGGGTTCAAGCGAGTCTCTTGCCTCTGCCTCCCAAGTCGCTGGGACTACAGGCGCCTGCCACAACGCCTGGCCATTTTTAGGTTGTAGCCGTCATTGTTGTTTGGCGGGCTGGGCTGGATTCAAACCCGCCAGCTCAGGTGTACATGGCTGGTGCCTTAGTCCGTTGAGCCATAGGCGCCGAGCCTATTTTTCTTTTTTTTTGAGACAGAGTTTTACTATATTACCCTCGGTAGTGTGCTGTGTGTCATGGCTCACAGCAACCTCAAACTCTTGGGCTAAGGTGATTCTCTTGCTTCAACCTCCCATGTAGCTGGGACTATAGGGACCCGCCACAAGACCCGGCTTTTTGTTGTTGTTTTTGCAGTTGTAGGACTCAAACCTCCTTGCCTCGATGTATGTGGCCAACGCCCCAGCCACTGAGCTATGGACACTGAGCCAGGATCAAGATATTTCCTGCAAATTCCACAATTCTTCTAAGGTCCCCAAACCTTTTCTTTTTCCTCTTTTTTGTCCTACTAGCCTCAGTAGAGGGGTAAGAAGTAGACATACAATACCAATTCTGCTGGCTCCCAATAATTACAAAGACTCATCTACAATAAGAAACTTCATGTCTACAACAGTGAAATATATTAATAAAATAAGCAACAGTTAAGTGCCAGAGGTGTCAAAGCTTAAGTTAAATAGTGTGCTTCACTGTCCCTTTTTTCTTTTCTTTTGTTGTTGCAGTTTGGCTAGGGCCAGGTTCGAATCCACCACCCTTGGTATATTGGGGGTGGGGGGAGGCACCCTTTGTTATCAGTTGCTATCAGTTGTTATCAGTAATATTGGATACGTTACCAACAAAATCAAAAGTCTTGAATTTAGAATGCCTAATTAAATGGTAAGATTTTGAAATAAAGTTTTATATCTTAAACAAGCCAAAGAATTATTGTCTTAAAATTCATTGACAAGCTGATACATAAACTTTTCTAAAGTTCATATGTACAAGCTGATACATAAACTTTTCTAAAGTTCAAGATTTAAAGGGTTTGTTTTTGTAGGATCCAAAGGGAAATGTTCTACTAATTGTGGACTGCCATCATCTGCAGGATGGAAACAAGAATTATCGTATACCATTATAAACTCAAAATATTCATAACAAATCTGGAGAAATTAAAACCAGAATAACTATTTCAGTTACTGTTTTATTAATAACACATATTCAACTAAATAGGCAAGAGGTACATGAATTTTAAAAATTTAAGCTTGCTATATATGGAATTTGTTTTTTAAAGAATCACTTTTTCCTGAACTGCCTTATTATTCAAGTCTTGGAAAAAGAACAAGAAAAAGGAGGGCATATGCTGTAATTTTATATTTTTAAATAAATTAGCAAGATGGACTTCATACCAAATACAAGTACTATACAACCTAAAATGATAGAAAACAGTTTCACCAGATTGCACAATAAAGCAAAAACTCAGTATGCAAAGTCAAGCCCCAAATTTAAAGGTTAGCTTAAGTTTTTTTTATTTTTTTGAGACAGAGCTTCAGGCTGTCACCCTGGATAGAATGCCGTAGCATCACAGCTCACAGCAACCTCCAATTCCTGGGTTCAAGTGAGTCTCCTGCCTCAAGGTTAGCTTAAGTTTAAAATGAAGTACAATTAGCCCTGCCAAAAACTTTTGAACCAGACAAGGGGTAAAAATTAACATTTCTATAATACTTACAGCAAGCTGTTTGGGTAGGTTTTCTGCAATACGACTTAATAATGTCTTTGAGGGTTTCTCTGAGCATAACAAAACAAGGTTGACATTTCTATCTCCTCGGAGAAGTAATCCTTTTGCCAATACTCCCACTCGCAAAACTCCTTTTAAAGCTCTGCAGTGAAATCAAATTATATTACAATATAACATTATTCAACAAGACCCATGATCTTTTCTAAACACAAAATAGTAAATAACTTTTTAGTAACTATTTTCATCAACCACAGCAAAAAAATATTTTTTGAACTATACTTCATCTAGATAAGCAATATGAATTAAAAAAAAAAAAATCAAGAGCCAAGTTCTCACAGGGACAACTACAAAGCAAAGGACACTAATACTTCTGAATTTTATAAGTTAGAATGCTATGAGTCATTTTTAATATAACACACAAGTATTTCCAAGTTGGGTGCAATGCTGATGCTGTAATCCCAGCTATTTGGGAGGCTGAAGAGGGAGGACTTCTTGCATCTAGGAGCTGAAGGCTGCAGGTGAGTTATGATGGCACCATTACATTCTAGCCCGGGCAACAGAGTGAAATCCCAATCTCTTAAAATATTACAAATGGCAAAGGAAAAATGAATGAAAAATTATAGTTCAAAATGCAAATTTGATATGAAAAGATATTTCTTTCTTTCTTTCTTTTTTTTTTGCAGTTTTTGGCTGGGGCTGGGTTTGAATCCGCCACCTTAGCCATACGGGGCCGGTGCCCTACTCCTTGAGCCACAGGCGTCACCCTTTTTTTTTTTTCTTTTTTTGAGACAGAGTCTCACACGGTCATTCCTTGGTAGAATGCCATAGCGTCATAGCTCACAGCAACCTCAAACTCTTGGGCTCAAGTGATCCTCTTGCTTCAGCCTCCCAAGTAGCTGGAACTACAGGTGCTTGCCACAAGGCCTGGCTATTTTTAGAGATGGGGTATTACTCCTGCTCAAGCTGGTATCGAACTCCTGTGCTCAGGCAATCCACCTGCCTCAGTTTCCCAGAGTGCGGGGATTATAGGCAGGAGCCACCGCACCCAGCCTTGAAAGCCATTTCTAAAGTTTGGACTTATCCATGCTTTATGGTCAATGCTTTAAGGAAAAGTTATTAAAACAAAGACTGAATGCAGATGCAATAAATAAATATAGAAAAATAGCACTTGAAAGTAATTGAAAAATTGTTAAGCTCTGACTCGAAACAGATTCAGAATAGTTCTAGATCAATTTAAAATAAAATGAGTTAAATTATAAGGTTAGAGATTGTATGTCAGAGGAAAGTAATATTTCTCATTTTAGCAAAAAGAAGCTGGATACATTAAATATCTAACAAAGACGCAGCCAAGCCATCTAGACTAACACCAGTTACCACTCTCTGTTTTATTTCAAACATAAGAGGTCCATGCAAGGAAAACCAAAACTACATAAAGAACTTTAAAAACACACCTGTCTTTAACTCCCTCTTTCTTATCATCTCCGTCTTTGCTCTTACTCTTCTCATGTTCAGACAAACTGTCTGAAACAAGTTTTAGAGCACGTTCAGTGATAGAAACAATTTTCTGAACTGCTTGTAACTCCTCTTCAGTTGGATAAATGGTTGCATGTTTTGTCATTACATAACGGTCATCAGATGAGTCAGGACGACGCAAGGGCTAGAAAGAAAAAGTTTCTGCATTAAAAAAAAATGTTTCTTGAGCAAAACTAAAATTTTTTTTTTTTTTTTTGAGACAGAGCTTCAAGCTGTGACCCTAGATAGAGTGCTGTGGCATCACAGCTCACAGCAACCTTCAATTCCTGGGCTCAAGCGAGTCTCTTGCCTCCGCCTCCCAAGTAGCTAGGATTACAGGCACCCACCACAACGCCCAGCCATTTTTGGTTGCAGCCATCATTGTTATTTGGCAGGCCCCGGCTGGATTCGCACCCACCAGCTCAGGCATACGTGGCTGGTGCCTTAGCCCACTGAGCCACAGGTGCTGAGCCAAAACTAAACTATTATTTTTCAACTATACATGTATTTGTCCTATCTTTTCAGTAAGTAAATTACACAAAATGCCCATTTAAAACTATCTTCTCCTTT